>JANHGB010009473.1:0-32875 GCA_026283785.1 Coracopsis vasa
TTCTTTTGGTGTTTTGTTCACACAACCATGCTAAATAAGTGTGCAAGGAGGATCTCACTGAGCAGTGGCAATGCTTGAGCCACATTAACAAGTCATTGAATAAAGAGCACAAATAGTGAGATCCCCTCTTCCACTGATGTGTGCAGTATTAACTCATAACTTGACCCAGGAGATCAGACAGGCTAGTGTCAGGAGCCAAAGCTGTCCAGGATCGAGGGCATCTTAGACAAATCTTGCACCAAGTAACATTAGAATAAATCCAAGCCCTGAGCCTGGGCTTCTGTCTGCAGAGGGAAACTTTTCCTGTACTCAGCTGATGTACACAGAAAGTGCTTGTGTGAAGGAGGCAACGACTTCTTATCCCATAAGATAAGAGCTGGGGAAGGGGGAAGAGAGTAGTGTAAGTAGCCTTTGCATACAGAGTAGTGGAAAAAAATCTGTATGATGCCTGCAAACTGTGTTTCTCTGAGGATCACTGAAGAGTAATAAATCATTCACAGACTTATTAGAGCAGCTGCCTGTGGCACGCCATCTCTGTGGACATAGCTGAGCTAATCTTTATAAAACCAGCTTTTTGAAAAATGGGGATTATTCCCAGCCAGCATAGGACTTGGTTTCAAAACTGTCACTTCATGGCTGATATCTGGGGGTTTCAGCCTGTCTTTTAAAGAAGTCCTTCCTTTTCCATTTCAGAAGGATGCTTTTCATTAAATGCTTTTATCACCTTTCTTTTCCTTTTTATCTTTTTTTCTTTCTTTTTTCTTTTTTCCTTTTTTCTGGGTTTTTTTTTTCCCCTTTTTCTTTTTTCCCCTTTTTCTTTTTTCCCCTTTTTCTTTTTTCCCCTTTTTCTTTTTTTCCCCTTTTTCTTTTTTTCCCCTTTTTCTTTTTTTCCCCTTTTTCTTTTTTTCCCTTTTTCTTTTTTTTTTCCCCTTTTTCTTTTCTTTGTTTCTTTTTTTTTTTCCTTTTTTCACAAATCAAGACAGATCTCTCTTCTTTTGGAGACCACATATTCTTCAATTCATATTCAAAAAGTACTTTTGCACATTTTTAATAGAGTAGGCGGAAACATTTTTCTTGTTTATCATGTTTTAATTGAGGTGAAATGTCAGTGCTGAGCATTTTCATAAAATGAAAAAATTACTAGGTTTTGAAATATTTTATTTTAATTCTGCTGCCTTATTTCTGATATTCACTTTTCTTTCAAATCAAAAGTGATTTCAAAGCAGAAAGGAAGCAGTTCAGAAATATGAAGAGAATCTGTTTCTACAGCTTCATAGCTTAAAGCTCAAATGAGAAATTCCTCAAAACTGACTTTTGCTGTGACCAATTTTGTTAAAAATAAATGAGCATCTTCCAATAAAAGCTATCTATTAAAAAGTTTCTGACCAGCAAAAGTACCACAACTTGTGCTTATGCACGGTCCCCTTGTTTTCCAAGGGCTCTTCGTGAAACTCTCTGCTTTGTTTTCCAGGGGGACTCATCACATGTGTGTTTCAGATCCAGTTTCCTGTGGGTAGGAGAAGCTGGGGCATACCCTAAATATCAAAATATGGGATATGTTCATTGTCATCTGATTCTAAAAAGGTGATTCAGACTGATATACCAGTGGGATTTTTTACAGGCTGTGGTGTTTATCTGTGTAGTAGTGTGTGCCCTATGCTGGAAGGGCCAGTGTAGCCTTTGGTGAGAGTGGTGTGAAGAGGCACGTAGCAGCATTCAATTAATTGAAGGGAAAACAGCACTACCTATAGATGGCATTTGAAATTTTGTAAACATGAATTATTCTTTGCATTTACTGAAAAACTCAAAACTACTGTTATTACAAAGCTGCCATGAGGAATGAGCCATGGTAGTTATTACTGCAGCTGTGTCTCTTGCAGATGTAGGACTTACTCCTATTAAGCTCCAGCAATCCCCATTAATGTGAAACTTCATTTTGCATCAGAAAAATGGGATTTTTCAAAGACATTCAGCGTCTGTCCAAACCGCTTCTGTTGAAGTTCTGGCAATGCCATGTGCTTCAGAGAATTAACTTGAGTGTTTTATACTTTGGGCATCTTGGCTGGATATGAAAAAAGAAAAGAAAACAAGAAGCAATGAGCTGCATTGCCAACCCCAATGACTGCAGCAGAAATCTTTAGGATATTTGTCAGAGCACTGTCTCTTAGAAGCCTGTGACAGACTCATTTTTTATTTAAATAGGACAGAAGAAACTTTAAGCACCCAAACTTTATGGCTCTGGGGAAATTTAATTATTATTTCTAGAATAGTTTTTGTTATCTATATTTTTTATCATCACTTGTTCTTACGGCTTTTGTGAGGAGTTGCCCTCTTGACTTGGGGCTGGTAATTACTGTGCCTGAAGAGAGGGCGTGAAAGAGTCAGAAGTTCATCCCTGAAATGAGGTGAAGAGGATTGGTCAGGGTGAGGACTGAGATGCAAAACTGGATGGATTAAAAATGAGTAAAGTTAAGTGGAGATACTTACATGCTGAAAAACTATCTAGATTAAAAAAAGAAAACACACACACACACACACACAAAACAACCTACAAAAACCCCAACCAAAACCCCACAGACCCCCCCCACAAAAAACCCTGCAATAAATGTAATAACTATATGACGGCTCTTGACCAAGGTTGGCTTTTTAGTGGCGGTCTAGACTTTTAAAGAATTGATATCTTCAAATGACTGAATAGAAATTGTCTCCCCTGCCATGCATACAAGGAAGTACAGGCCTCACTGAAAAAGGAGTTCAAGAACTATGAAACCAAGAGCTAGAAGTGCTTCTCTATATTATCGCTCTAATTAAAATAAACTGTTATAGAAGATAAGTAAATCTGTGTGGAAAGTAAACCAGGTTACAAACTTTTTTTTTTTGAGGCTGTTTGGATACAGCTCATGTTGGTGATTGTCCTTGGTGGTTCCAAGTTGGAAAAGTATAAAAAGATCAACATTTACCTAAACAAAAGGCTAATGTGCAACCCTAATACTGGCTGCATTTCTTGTCTCCAGAAAGTGGCGAATTACCTCTAAAGGTTCTATGTATGGGTGGACATAAAATTTGTACTTGTGCAAATGGGGGTTTATTTAAGAATAGGCTAAATATATGGCTCTTCTATATGTTCCAGCTATCTGTGTGACCAGGAGGGTCAGTTCTGTTTGTGTAACAAGGAGATGAATTTCATTCCTGTTTGTGTGTATGTACTAGACACCCTGCCACAAGTAGTCAATGCTGACCTGTGCGGGCAGCTTACAGACCTCCAGCCACACAGACATAAGTATTCTCTAGGGCCATCCTTCTGCTGACAGCTTATATTTAACAGTTGAGAGGCTAAATCATGGAGCTGTATTTATGGAGAAAAAGCACAGCTTCACCTTCTGAAGCTATTTTTGTCTATTTAATTCTTTGCTTTTTTCCCTTCAGAAGTTTGTCACAGACTATTTCATAGAATTGCAGAATGCTTGAGGCTGGAAAGGACCACCAGTGTTCACGTAGTCCAATTTACCTGATCGAGCAGAGTCACCTAGAGCACATCGTTCGGGATTGTGTTCAGAGAGCTCTTGAGTATCTCCTGGGAAGGGGACTCAACAACCTTTTTGGGCAGCCTGTTCCAGTGCTCAGCCACCCTCACAGTGAAGAAGTTCTTCCCCATGTTCAGGTGGAACTTCCTGTGGTTTAGTTTATGCTTGTTGCTTGTTGTCCCATTGCCTGGCACCACTGACATGAGTCTGGCCCCATCTTCTTGACACCTGATTTTCAGACACTTATAGACATTGATCAAATCCTTCCCAATTCTTCTCTTCTCTAGGCTGAATAGGCACAACATTTCCTCAGCTGAGGGAGGAATTGCTGTATTTCTGGTTTGTGTTTTGACATCCTGAGTGTTGATACACATCTTAAAGCAACCCTGTTTTTCTCTGTTTCTGGCAGTCACAGATAACAAATGCACATTCTGTGCTATATCACCATGCTTCTACGGCTGAGGCCTCATTTTTTGTTTGATTTCTGGTTTCTGTGGTTACCATCTAGTAGAGTAAAACACAGCAGAAGCATGAATAAAATAGTGATGTTAGAAAAGCTATTAATAGCTGTTATGCAATTTATGCTCTTTGTGCCTTGAAAGTACCCAAAGCATTAATTTCCTCAAATGCTCAAACTAAAGTCAGATTTTTACTCTTTTCCCCTACCCCTCCCAGTTTTCTGTTGTATCTTAATGCTTGTCATCCTCTTCTTCCTGTACTCTAGAGAGGCCCACAGCTGTCTACACTTTTCCTCATCTTCATATTTAGTTTCACATCCTGCTGCAGTGTCCCCACCTATAAAATGGGGATAATGACCCCCACCATATAAAGTAATAGGAAAAATTCACAGGAAAAAAGCCACATGCATAAGCTGAGCATTATATTTGTTATGTTAGGAAATAATTGGAGAGTGCCTTGTGCTAAGAGATTTTTTGGAGTGCTATGAGATGAATGGAGGACTTCCATGTGGTCTGCCTTTATTAATCTTGCGGGCTGGGCAATGCTGAGGAAAAGTGATTGCCTTGTATTTGCTATGACAACAGTGGGGTAAGGTTAAAAGCAATTAATCTCTTTTTAAGATGACAAATAGGAGAAATTAAGAAATAAAAATTACTACAAATCAAACCCTTTTATTCCAAATAAGAAAGAACAGCACAGTGATTCATCCCTTTTATCTAAATTGGGCAAACTGATAAAAATGCAAGTTAATAAGCTTAGGTCACATACATGTTGTAGCTTTGTCTATTAATTTCATTGTGTATAAACTTCTTTTGTGACAGGTATGAATAAAATAATTTAACTATATTTAGCATCCTTTTAGGTGAATCTGTAGTAATTTGCTGAAATTTATTTTTCATTGTCTCAGCTATTCATTTGATCCAGAGTTCCTACAGCTTTACCTGCTTGCCTGTTTATCAGAAGTGGGGATAAGCATCTTTTTTTTGCATATATATCTTTTTTTGGTCTGTATTGATTTCCTGTTTGGCTACTCATTATTAGCAATAAGTTGTTCTAATAAGTACTTGGGACTTACATATAGCAACAGGCAAAGTGTAAACAACAGACTTTGTGGCAATGAAATATCATAAACCCTTGGAAGTAGTAACCAGTCTTGTTCCACATGTTTGCTCTTTCCATACTGTTTCTTACATTACTTTTTTGCCACTTTGGGATGTGTCCAGCATCCCAACTTTGACCATTCAGAGGGAAAACAAAGGCTTCAGGCAAATTCTGCTGCAGACAATGCAAATGTCCATTTACTAGCTAAATATTTACTGTGTTTGTTAGAGTAAATTCTATTTGTGTACTCATGAAGAAGTCCAAGGTGGTATCTTGAATCTGTGTAAATCAGTTGCAGTTTCATAGCTATCTTCAGAAGCATTCACATTTCTAGACAGCAGCAGTGTGGGAAGCTTATGAAGTCTAACTGCTTCAAAGCATGATTGAAGTTGGCATCTAGACCACATGTTGTTGCAGCTTAGAGCCTATCTCAGTCACAGAAGGCCATGTATCAGTCTTTTCTTGGAAAACAGACATGAGAAAAGCACAGAAAACAGACCAAAGGTTGTTGGTTATTTTTCCCCCAGAGCACTTAGATAGTTAGTGGTCACTGTCTATAGTGCAGATCCAGAAATCCCAGTGAAGCTGAGTGAATGGCATACTTTGTCCTGGCATCATGTAAGAGATGAGGCTCTTGAAGTTTGGGCCTGTCAAGTCACAAGGCAGTGGGATAGCAGTAGTTTTTGAGTGAGTTCAGTGAGAGGGTCTACAGGGCCATGGCAGCACAATGCATGGGGTGCAGGAACTGTAGCCAGCTGAGCCCTGGGATTGTGCAAGTTATCTGTGCGTCTTGGGAGGAAACTCATTTAAGAACCTCAACATATACTTAACAATCTAAAAAACTATTTAAAAGCTTGAAAACTTATGCACCTGCAAGATAGGATTAGATTCCCCACCCAGAAACAGCCTATTTATACTGCATTGCTCTGCAGTATTTTGAGGGATATCCTTGGTGCATTCTGAAATCATTCTGATTTCAAATACAAAATTCCTTAAAAAAACACCACAGAATGCCTGATCTTTCATGCAATGAAATACTAAACAAATGCATTTCAGAAAGGTTTGAATCCAGATTTTTGTTCTGCTACATCTATCTGAGGTATCCATTGCTCCATAGTTACCTTCAGGAGGAGAGGGAAGGGCGAACATCTTGTGTTCAAGGAGTTTCATGGTCATGCTTAATTGAAACTCTGCAGTTTCTTGGGAATTCTCAGTGGTACAATCAAAAAGATGCAAACAAAATAATTCATTATTTTTTGTTAAAGCAGGGGTATGTCAGCTGAAAATTTATTGAGTAGGTGAGTTCTTCATATTGCCGCAGAGGAAGCTTGGAAGATAAAAGAAACTGTGTGAAGGCAAGAAAATGAGCTGCTGTCCATTTTCCTTGTGATGTCTTTGCAGCACATCCCTCTGCTTAATGGGTTGGGTTTCTACTGCCTTTACTCAATCTCATGCGATGCAAGGAAGTGTACAGTTTTCACAATCTTTACCCAGCTCAAGAAGGATGCAGTGTATTTCAATCATTACTTACAAGTGTTTTCAAGTTTACTACGTGAGGTCAAAGGAACCAGGTGTAACAGTGCTAATCACTAAGCTCCTAGTCCTGCTATAATTGCTGTACTGTTGTCATTTGTGTGTAATTAACATTTATCATGGTATTTTAAATGATCACCCTAATCAGCCAGGAAGATTTATGGTATTTTTTAGTATCATCACTATCAGTATGTGCAAATAATTATTTGTGATATTTGAGATAGATTTTTTTCTTGCCAGATCAATAATGCCAAAGGCAACACTTCATCCATTAATCATTTTCCTCCCTCTCTGCTTCTGTAGTAGATGAGAAACCTACAGAAACACTTTGCTACAGATTGTTGTACTTAACTGTGATTTCTTTTCCTTAGCTTCTTAATCTGATCAGAAAATTGAACTGAAAAATAGTGATCTCTTGATCTGTAAAACTACAGCCAGGTTCCTAACGCAGACTGATGTCTGCTACAACTGTTACTTCACCAAATTGCTTTATCTCTGACTGTGCTTTAGTTCACAAGGAATTATTTCCTTTTTTAAGTGTTGGTTTCTAAGCTCAGGAAAATACTATCCATCCACTTATCTTGATTCTTTGTTGTACACTTCTCTGTTTCGCTTATGGTAGTTGCTCCTTTCTGAGTCTTCTTTATTTAACATCTTCAGATGTTAAAGAGAGGAGAAAGGGAGCATCTGGTCCCACCAGTGTCACATGTGGAACAATGTTTTGGGAGTTATTTTGGTCATTGAATCTTTCCATGCTTTAAGCTATCACTGTTTTATCTAGGGCATCTTTCCCACAATGTTGTTGAATTGTAGGCTACTTGCTCTGTTGAAACCAACTAACCAAGTAACATTGTTGTGATGTAAAGAAATGCTATAATCAAGTTTTACAAACAGGGAAGCAAAGCATCTGCACACACAGACAAACAGCAACAGATGCAAACCAAGCTCTGCACAGTAGTAATAAACCAGAAGCTGTTAAATGCCTTGAGGAATTGAAAACTTTGTAGGAGACGCATTTGCTTTTGTTTGGAGGCTCAGCCCTGCCAATACAAATGCTGGATACTTAAGGAAAAAGATCTTTACAATTCTGCTAATGAGAAACCCTGTGGGGTTTATGAAGTGGTAAGAGTTTGCTATTAAGCTAACATACTCTGTACTAAGAGACAGTGATTTATTACATCCAAACGGTGCCAGAGCTGGTAAACCTGAAGAGGCATACCTATGTGTATTCATAGGTCTCTGAGCCATTTTCTTCATACTCACACAAGTCTTTACTACTGGGTGTACTGCTGATGTGTAGCTGTTGATTGGTTTCACAAATGCGATATTCCAGTGGTACTGTTCCTGCCATTGGGTCTGCTTCTGCAAGGCCTTTTTTAGGACTGGATTTGAAATGTTATTTTTCAATGCAGGCCAGAAGGACACTTTTCATTTATGAAAAGGAGGCTTTTTCCAAATTAGATGTGAGAGTCAAGAGGGATAAAAATACTTTCCAGTGTAGCAAATGGCATCAACATTCACAAGAAGAGCTTTCAGCTTAACAAAACCAGGCCTCAGCACTGTCTGCAAACTTTGCTCTAAAAGCTGTGTTAAAGTTAATTAACACAGAGTTAATCAACATGCCAGGTGGCACATTATTGTGGATATAGAGCCACAGTGGCGCCACAGTGACCTGAGTGTGTTTACTTCCACTGTGGCACTGCAGACACATCCAGTAAGTTTATCATGGCCATAACTCTCCTTTTTTAGATGCTAAATTGATTCTGTTTCATGTTATAAAGCATATTCTCTGGACTCTGGAGACCTTATCTTAGCTTCTGAAACCTTCTTAGGGCTACAGTAGCGTGAACACTAGATCTATGGCTACACACAGGTAATGACTCCCTGTTGCAACTTGACAGTTATCTACTTATGGAAGGGGTTTAAAGATTGAAAGAAGTTAATGAGGGGAAAAGGTGGAAGGATTTTCATAACTGATTTATGCATTATGCAAAAAACTTTTAAAAGGGGAAAAGTTTTTAAAATATAGTCTGGTGGGGGTTTTTAGTAAAAATAATTAAGGAAGATGAGCCTCAATGTGAATTTTTTCATTTCTTTGAAAAGTAATTATTCTTGAATGCTTTGATGGTAAGTCTTCAGTCAGCTCTGACTATTGATCAAATGGCTGAAAGCCAAGAGTTATTTACTTCCCAAGTGTTACTTAGGCCATAGCACACAATCAAGGGCATTATCCCAATTATACAATGATTATTTTGGAAGAAGAATGTGCCATTTGAATCCATAAATAATGCACTTCATCTTAACGTTGTGAAGGGGGGCACTGGCACGGAGTAACTGCAAACTTCTGAGAAACTGCTTTGGGGAGATTTTCAAAGATGCCATCAGGGAGGCAGGCATCCGGTTCCTGGAAGTCAGATGACAAATTGGCGTCATTTGAGTTTAAGCATACCTGATGCCTGGCTACTTCCGTATTGCTGCTTTTTGCTGAGGACCACTGTTGCTGCATGATCTTTCATGTATTCTGGAGCAAAATGGGGACTTGAAGTCACAGCTGCTGCTTGGACCTTCCCTATGCTCTTGGTGAAGGACACTAACAGCTTGTCTCTTGACAGACTTATGTCTGTTTGCACATCCATGAAGACTTACAGTGCTGTAGGAAACGAGGTTTTCTTGGCTGCTGTTGTGCTCCTTGCTCAAATCAGCTCATGTGTAATGCTGGAGATGCCAATTACCCCCTTGGATAGTCACTCACACCATGTTCTCACAAACAAACCCAAGGATTTCATGTTGTACTTCTCACCTTTGAACGTGGTTACCTCCCGCTGCCCGTAACTCCAGCTTTGTCCTCTAACTGATTTACCTGTATCAGCTTTTGCGTTTGGGTAGGTGAAAAATGTGAGGAATCAGTTGACTAGGCCAGTGGACAACTGACCTGGCAATGCTGAAGGAGAAAAAGCACAGCCTCTTGCCAAATGAACTTGTTGACTCACTCTGCAGCTGCAACATCAATAGACTTAATATAAGCAAAGAGAAGTGAGATGCAGGACCACTTTGATCCATTACACTGGATCCACGTGCAAATGTTGAGTGTGCATAATGAGTATCTAATACTAGACACCTAGGGGAAAAAATCTGCAGTAATTCAGAGCAGTCTTGTTTGTGGTCAGTACACCGACCATAGAAAATACTGTAAAAATGCCACCTCATCTGAAAAGTCAAACCTGGTGCAGAGCAATGCTACAGTAATTCATGGAGTGCACACAGGGATATTTTTTGTGTTGTATTCAATTTAGGATCTGAAATGATACTAAGTAATTTAACCCCTGGAGTCTATAGGTGTTTAGTGAGAAGAGTAAATTATCCATTAACGAAGCAGTGAGTGATCTTTAGTAAAAGAGTGTGAAATCATGTTTTAAAAGGCCATGTTGTAATGCACAGGAATACGAAGTACGTTGGCATTTCCTGATTATTTTTTTTTTGCTGAGCTTTAGTACTTCTTATGTATTACTTTTATTCTATTTAATACCGAATTCTTTGCTGGAGCATTTAGTTGCTTATTTCCTTGGTGTCCTTTCAGCTTCCTTGAATATAAAAGTAGAGGTAGCGTTCAAGCTAAACATTTGGAATATGGACTTCAAGATGGAGATTTTTGACTGACTTATATGAGTAAATGCCTCATCTTTACGTTGTTTGTTCTTGTTATGGTACTAAACTGAAAAAAAGAAAAATTATCTCTTTACTGCTTGTAAAAATTGCGCTTGTAAACTGTGCTTGTAAAAAAATGTACTGCTTGTAAAAATTATCTCTTTATCTGCTGACAGGTACAAAACTGACACTTGACCAGAGGTGTTGTTTGACCATGACATTTTTGGAATAGGCAAAATCCATTCCTGTAATCATCACCTCACTTTTTTGTCTTGGCTTTTTCAACTTGGGATGTCATTGGCAAGGTCAGATAGGAGAAGTGGGAGAATATTCAGGAATCTCTGAGTAGAATTTCAATTGGAAAAGTCAGATCATGTCAGATCATCTTTCCTGACTGCTCTGGGTCAAGTGACAGGAGCGTACTGCCACAATCTAGCTCCTAAACAGGGATCATCCTGTTATCTTCAGTGAAGTTACTCTAGATGTGTAACTGAGTGAGTGAGACCATGCAAATTTTGAGAAGACAAACAAAAGCCAATGGAACTTACATGCGGAGTACATAGACTGGCAGATTTTTCCTAAGGCTAAAGTGCTATGTAGAAGTATTTTCTGTAAGACATTGGCAACACAAAGAGATCAGCCTAAATCCATGAAGACAGGGAGTATATAAAGTCAGACCTTCATAGAATCATAGAATAGTCAGGGTTGGAAAGGACCTTAAGATCATCTAGTTCCAACCTCCCTCCCGTGGGCAGGGACACCTCACGCTAAACCAGGTCACCTTCATCTCAGGTTTTGGGGTTTTTTTTGATCCTTCTGTATTAGGGAACATGACTTATTCTTGTATTTCTTGTATAAGAGGTTGTATTTAATAACTTCATTTGGTCATAAGCTCGTTAGTTGTAGTGAAGTCTTTTCACTGGCATATCCAAAGTAGCATATACAGTGTTTCTTAAAAGCAAATATAGGATCACATCCTGCTTTGTTTCTCAGCCACTACTTCACAGTGAAGTACTGCAAACTCCATGAAGTTTTGTTACCCATATTTTTCAATAACAGAAATCACAAATGACTAACAAAATCCTCTACCAGTGACACTATATGGGAAATAAATGTTGCACCTGTTTTAAGTTTTAGAAACAATGTGCATAGTTTACAAATTCTCATCTGGTTTTGCTTTATATTGATCAACCAAACCTTGCTTTTGATGTATCCAGACAAAAACAAGAGAAAGTGTAGTTTGCAGAGATTAAAATAAAACTTTGCTGTATATGGACACCAAGAAAATATTTCAGATTTTCAAAATGGTCAAAGTCTGTTCAAGACCTGATCTTTGGAAGTCCTCACCATTCCCTGACCCCATTGAAATGAGTGGGAACTGAAATGAGAGTCAGTATTGCATGGTAAAGTCACTTTATTTTTCCATGTATTCAAAAGTTGCAGAGAGTATTTAGGCATTCTTTGGAAACACAGACACACATACTGTGTTGATTTACCATGCTACACCTGTTCATTGCTGATGTAACAGGGAACTGCATGCATATTGCATTTGTAGGCTGAGTTATTGCCTGTTTCTAAAGGTTTTACTGAGCATCTCTGAACTGTTTCAGAAGTCATGCATTATAGATTCAGGTCATGGTTGACAGTCGGTATTCACACTTGGCTTGATGCACAGAACCAAAATCTGTGCTTTGCAGCCTGAGAGAGAGTAAACCCAGCTGCTGCAAACACAGGGGGAAGGTGAGGCTGAGACTGTCCCCTGTGGAATAGTCTGACTCTCTTCGCTCTGTTCCTGTGCTCTTCCTTTCAATCTCAGCTGGATCCTGCTCATGCAGCTGGGCATGAACCTAATGAAACAATGAAGTCTTCCGGGGCAAGAAAGAGCAAAAAAAGTAAAAGTAAAAAAACAAGGAGAAAAATAACTGCTAGCAGAGCACAACAGGTATCAATAATAAAGAGGATACAGAACAGCCTACCTCTTTATTCGCAGTTAGAGAGGATATTGACCTGTGCATTTTACCTACTTTCGGGTTATTATCCCTGAGTCTGGAGGTGGGCAGAATGAAACTGTACATTTGCACAATAATTTTCCCTCTAAGGAAAGTCTCTTACTAAGCTCTGGAGACAAGAGTTTAGTTATGCCTCAAAGTGAGAGTATTTACATTTCTTTCTAGACAAAAGGCATTATTTCACTAATTACTTCCTCTTTTGCATTGAATGTGCATTTTAAGAGTAAATGGAATAAACAATACAGAAGGTAAATGTGAAAGCTGTCCCTGTGTCTCTGGCATAGAAGGATTGGGCAGGAGGAGGGAGTATTGCCATGTGTTAATGTAATTTGACATCGCTGCTTCTTCCTGCAGTGTCACTTGCTTAACCCATCCCAGAACACTCTTTAGAATGAAAAAATATCAAAAGCCAACTGCTGTGTACTGTGGAGCAATTTTGTTAGTGTGCAGTGCTCTGCCTTAGGCCACCTCTTATGAAATTTGACATCAGTCTGTTTCAATTGCACTTTCAAATGGGTTTATCATCTGGGGGGACAGGAGCTTGTTTCATGATGGATTATTATTACCAAAATACATTCCTAGCTGCCAATCTGCAGAGGGATGTAGCACAAAACCATGCCAAGTCTGTTGAGATTCCTGTTTTGAGAGCTGTGAATGACGCAGCAGTGCAGTAGTACCAGACTTCTACCTACACAGGTCACCCTGTAGACATTCACAGTCTTCTCATCAGCTTGTCTTCCTGAAATCAAGATGCATCACCCAAAGACAGCCCTCTTCGTACATAACTTTTTCCCCACTACTGGTAATGTCCTCAACTTCTCCAAAGCCAGGATCCCTCTGCTCTCTGGGTTGTTATAAGTCAAACGCATCCAGAGAAGGGTCACAAAGATGCTCTGAGGCCTGGAGTGCCTCCTCTATGAAGACCAGCTGAGAGGGCTGGGCTTGTTCAGACCGAAGAAAAGAAGGCTCCAGGGAGAGTTTAGAGCAGTTTCCAGTGTGTACAGGGGGCCTACAAAAAACCTGGAGAGGGGCTTTTTACAAGAGCCTGTAATGACAGGACAAGGGGGAATGGCTTTAAACTGAAAAAAGGGAGATTTAGATTAGATATTAGGAAGAAATTCTTCACTAGGAGAGTGGTGAGACACTGGCACAGGTTGCCCAGAGATGCTGTGGCAGCCCCATCCCTGGCAGTGTTCAAGGCCAGGCTGGACGAGGCTTGGAGCAACCTGGTCTAGTGGAAGGTGTCCCTGTTTATGGCAAGGAGGTTGGAACTTAAATGATTTTTAAGCTCACTTTCAAACCATTCTATGACTCTATGATTCTGATGAGGTTTTTGTTTACTACAGAAAAAACAGGTTCACGGTCATAAGCCTGGTGGAGAAAGAAAACAACCTATGGAAAGAAACTTGAACCCATTGTATGTTTTTTCTATCCATTGTTCAGTGACAAAGTTATTTTTTCTCATACTAAAATAGCCCATAGCAACATGTTCTCCCCCTAAATAAACTACTGCCGTAAACAAAGCATGTAAATTTAGTACTCTCTCAAAAAGAAGTGGATTTTTCAACCCAACTGCCTATTTGCAATCTTGACAGATGTGCAAAACCTCTCTCTACCCTAATCTGGCTGATATTGGAAATTGAATTTCACTGGGAGAAAGAAGTAGGTACTGGGACTGGCAGCCTGGCAGTCACGCAAAGAGGCTGCAGTTGTACAAGCTTCATTGCTGCCGGAAATCATGCTTTAATCTGATCACTCAAGGTGTTTGTCAGGGAAGCAGCTTCTATTTCTTTTGAAATCGAATATTTAAGCAGGTTTTGGGTTTGTTTCTGATTTTTTTTTTTTTGGTGGTTTGCTTTGGGTTTTTTTAATATTGTTTTTTGGGGGTGGTTTGGTTGTTTGTGGAGGTTGTGGGGTTTTGTTTATTATTGTTATTTTTACAGAACATACAAAGTAAACATGATTGAACACATCAATGAGATGATGCTAACTCACCATTCAAGATGTAGGCCTTTTGCCTTGAGATGAATGTCAAAGCTGGTGTCCCATTTCTGATTAAGTTAAAACCAAAGAGCAATATTTCAAAACACTTTGCACAGGAAAACTCCTGTCTCCATGTAGTAGTAGATCTCCAACTTTTAAATAAGCTAAATACTTCCCTTTGCTTGAAATGGCTAAATAGTTCCAGTAAATGTACTGTAGGCATTGCTTTGAATACAGGTGACTATTGCCAAATGCAGCCAGGCAGATTTTGCAGTAGGACTGAGGACTGCCTCCCCAGTGAGCACTTTAGGGACAAAGGGGTACCCCTCAGAGTCCCTCTGTTAAGAAGGGAACAGGATCTCCCAACTGGTCCCAGTGCTTCTTCAGATTCTGTCTCTTGGTTACTGGAACTATGGGGCTTCTCCTTTGCTCACAGTTGGAGAAACGAAAGGCTGAGTGAGCCTTGAGGCTGATGTTTTCTGAAGGTGGTGGGAGAGGAGGAGCTGCTGGAAATAGGTAGCATGTTTTCTCAAGTTTCTGCTTTTCCAGTACGTGTTTTGTGCATCTCATGACTCAGGGTTGATAATCCTGTACTGATGTGAACCTCAAATTCACGGAGAGACTTTTAAAAGTGTATTTTGCAAGATACTTATTGGATAGAAATCATTAAAAAGAAATGAAGGATGCTTTTTGTGATCCTACCCTGAATTTATCACCTTTGCTCTTTGTAGCATCAAGTACGCTGCCTATTCAGCTACCTCTTGCATTGTTCATTAATATTGATTGAGTTGGTGGGTCAGAGAGAACAAGTGAAGTGTTTTCTACCTGCCTTTCAGCACAAGTATTTTGGAGGAATTCTCTAGAATGTTTAATTATCTGTTACTTGAACAAACAAAAAAGCTGTGCCTCTGTGTAAGGTTTTGTGAACTGTAGCAAACTACAAAAGCTTGGGTTAAAATGGATTTTTGGCATCTGTTCCTCCAAAGAAAAACTAATAATTTTTGATTGCTTCTCTTGGGGCACAGGTATTTGTAACTCGTAAATAAACAAGAAACAAATAAACTTTAGCTGGGTCCTGTGAAACTCTGATCTTGTATATAGGTGATCATTTCTGAGACCACAAAGCATCTATATTGTAGTTATCTGTTGCCATTTATCTTACAGTAGCAGCTAAAAACCTCAGCAGAGATTAAAAGCAAAATTCTGTCTTAACGCTCTGTGAAAGACAGCTTGTTCCCCAAGAGATTTATTCTTTAAATAGACAGGTAAATAACAGCAAATGCACAAGGAGCCTGTTTGCAATATGGAAATACTTCAGATGTAGAAATGTGACCCTCTAGAGCTGAGCACTCCTTGAGAAGAGCTTTGGATACCTTGGTTTCCAGCAAGTCAAGAGCAACCATCATTTGTCATGGTGCTGCTAAGGAGTCACATGGTCCTGTTATTATTCTGCAGAAAACAGGAGCTTAAGCGTTGATTCTGTAAATATCTCCCTCCTTTAAAAGTGAAAAGTGCAGGCTGCTGCTAGCACTTCATTTTTTTGTTTACTTGTAATCCCATTGATTTAAAACCTATATAAAGTGTTCTTCTGCTCAGGGACCCTAATTAGCTTTTTGTGCTAACACTTGAAAGATGACAGTAATGTTTTTCAGATTCACAGGGGATATCTGCTGGGTTCTCTGTCACACTGCTGCTGGGAACCTGGTACAATTTGGGAACAGGAGGCACTCATTTTGGCTTTTATCACGCCAGAAAAATCAAAGATTTAACTAACTGGAAGTGAGAGAAGCATCAGTGATTGAGGTCCAGTATTTGAATCTCATTTGCAGGCTATAAATGTTTATTTGCTTTTAGCCTGTGCTTGTGGGCCACTTAATGCCTGTAAAAGGTTATAGCTCAAGTGAGGATAAAACAGATTCTTTTTGTGCTGGGAATGCACAAAGAAAGCTGTGAGCAAGGGGATGGAATTAGTGAAGAAACATCTTTGAGTAACAGGTGACTTAGTTCACAGAGGATGCAATCCAAAGGGAATGAGAGTGTTTTCAACAGAATTCCTGAGTCACCTGTTGCAGATGGCTCTTAAAAGTACCTGTGCTGAGGTAAGTTCAGAGGTGAGAGTGGCTTCTTACATTATATCTGAAGGGACAGATGTACATACTGTGCATTTACCGCACCTCCCTCATCTGTCACCATCCTGCAGCTTGCACAGTGTAAATATGCATTTACAGCCTGTTTCAATGCAATCCAGAACAGAATAGCATCATTTATAGCTTCTTAGCCCTAAAGCTGATTATAAGCCCTTGTACTTACTGCAGCTCATTAGTTTCTTAACTGCACAGAGACCTGATTCTATAGAAAAGTTTATCCTGCCTGCAAATCCCATGCTGACCAGTCCATATGTACCTGTATGTCGCAGTTTAAGCCCGGGCTGAACCCAGGACACTGTAGCATCACAGATGTGCTTTTCAAGATGATCTAAATGGAATGCATTGGGGGAAGGCAGGGAGCCAGGGCATGCAGTATCCATGTTGGAATGAGTTCTGGAGTCAGATGTAGGCAGCTAGGGACTTTTTCCCAGCCCTGGCCTCCAAGCGTGTCTTCTGATCCTCCCTTGGTGTGTTGGGTAGGGGAGACATTACACAAGGTGATGGTTTGATAGCATTGCAGCTCCATGATCAAAAATATCCTACTGGAATCTGAGGACCTTGTGAGGGTATACGTACTCTATACCTTTACGTGAAGCTCTGATTTGCACTGGTCTTGGTGTTTGCAGTTTCTTTGAAAGTCAACAAAAGCTGAAGAAGATATTTTTCTCTTCCAGCATAAATGTTACTTTTCAAATCATAATCACCAATGTAAATGGTTTTATTCACCAACTGCTGGATGGCAGCTGGGACCAGATGAGAAAACAGTAAAGATGGAATGAAAGGCATAGATCTAAAATGTATATGAGGATAATTTTTTTCTTTTTCTCTAAAGAAATAAGTGAAAACTGGAGAAGAAAACACAGAAAAGGCCAAAGCTTTCATATTGAGTAAGAATTGATGTGAACTGCTGACCAGACTTGAGATGACTGTCTTTTACTAGAGTTTTTGGCTTTTGGCTTTTTATGGGGAGGATTTTTTTATTTGTGGGTGATTTTTGTTTGTTTGGGGTTCTTTGTTTTGGTTTTTTGTTTGTTTTTTTTTTGGGGGGGGTGTTCTTTTTCTTTTTTTTTTTTGGTGAGGCTTTTCTTATTTTTTGCTTTGCCTTTTGTTAGCAAAGACAGTGAACTACAAGGAATTTAACTGAATTCTGTTCCCATGAGTTAAAAGGTTTACTTACTCAGCTTCAAATTTGAAATAGTGTGGAAAAATATTTGTGCTCATCTTGTCATATTTATGTGCATTACTGAGCTACCTTTTGCTACATACTGTTCTATACAGAGGTCAGTCTCTGTTGACCAACACATCCTGTTTTAATAAGGTTCTGATTACGCATGTCAAACTTCTGAACCCTGTGGATCAGTCCTTGACCAGCAGGAACAACAAGTCCATTTGTGTGTTTTCAAATTCACATCTACAAAAATATCTAGGTGCAGGCAATATAAATCATTATAGTAATGCTCTATTTGATGGAGAGAAAGCCTTCGCCTTCTTAGCATTATGATTACAGGATGATTTTCTGATCTGGCTCTTTGCATAGTGCCAGGAAGCCCTGCTGTATCTGCAGGGGTACAAATTGTCACCAGAGTTTAGGTTCACATCTTTTGAGTTTGTCTTGATCCCCTTCCGTCAGCAGAATCCAAATAAGTTAGTTGATCATCTGGCTTCTTTGTGACACAGAAAACTCCTTGCCCGTGTGAAGTGATCTATCATTTTGTTACCCTGTGGTGATCTGATAGGAAGATTAGAAACAGACATTTCTCATCCATTTATATTTAATTAGAAGTAGCCATTAACAAGTTTGGGACTTACAGTAACTGTATTTCCTGCTTGCATTTATTTTTCCTTATCATTGCTTTCCTGTAAATCTTTCGTTAAGCAATAATGATGCATTGATTGATTGTGATGTTGTAAATAAATGGTCAGAACTGGTGAGTGCTTCTGATTCAATATAGGAACCTCAAGGCTCCTGGTAACAGAGAAATGCTGCCCAAATACCAAATTTTTATGTTTACTCATACTCAATTACACACTTTTGTTTAGGCACTTCAAATGGTCGTGATGGACCTTAATAACTATCTTGGAATAAAATATGTCTCCTGAATGCCAGTTAGCATGTCAGAATCCCAGCCTAAGCAGCTTACCCAAGACATTTGCACTTTCTGAAAAGTTCATTAAAACATTGAAATCAATTCTCATTAATTTTAAAATAGTGCATTTTTATTTCAGTAAATGCTAAGCACCACAAAAAGGTAAGTTGCTGTTAGCAGTTGCTCTAAATCAGATTGGCTTGGATACCCTTCAAAAACCAATTTGCACTAATTTTAAAATAGTGTGATAATGAATTGCATTAATTGTTAATGTTCACTTTCAGCGTCATTACAGAACACGTCCTAAATCCTTCCCCACAGGACAACCAATTGGCAATATGTGCTGAGATGAGAAATGCAAGAAGCCTGAGCATAATTGTTTGTAATGGCTCAAGCCCCATTACTTACTTAGGAGAGTGGTTTTGCTCCTGTGCTCAAACTCTTGCAGCTCAATAACAGAGGTCCCTGGCAGATTTATCTCATTTTGCATCAACAGGATTGACTTCAGCAGGATTTGTACAGACCAAGTAGCAGGGCCAAAATGACTTAAGAAATATCAGCTATCACATCCTGACAGAGTTCCGATAACCTTTTGATAAATACTTCATTCAGTTTTTAGATAGGCAAATGCGTTATGACATGAAGCAAAGCAGCAATTAAAATGCACTTGCAGAATGAGAGTGTCTCAGGAATCTTTCATCTGGTGGTTTATACACACAAACCATGTTGTTAACTGTTTCCAGGACCAGATGAAATAGAGCTTCCCAGGACAAACCCATTTGAAAGTGCTGGAAATCACTACATCAAATTCAAGAACGTTGAAAATATGTTCTGTTTTTGCTAACAGTGTAAAATTTCTAAGGAAAAACTTCTTTCACACAGACTCACACAGAATTGTTAGGGTTGGAAGGGACCTGTGGAGATCATGTAGGCCAACCCCCTTCTTTAAAACAGTTTTTACCTATCAAAATCTTTTGCAGTGCCTCTGATAAGATCCCTGTAGTGGTTGACTCTGCTTGTACCCTGACTGAATTTATGCTGGTCGTCAAAAAGAAAAGCATGAGGAATCCAGTGAAATGTGAATGTGAGAGGTTTCCAAAAGAAACTCTTCCCATGGAACTGCCAGATACAAAAGAGCATTCTTCTCTGTAAATGAAAGGTCAGTTATTTGGGAGGGTAGATGGGTAAGGTAAAAAAGTGACATTTGGAAAAGGAAGGGAAGTTGGAGTAGTGAAATAGAGAGGATGAAGGAAAATACAGGGTGAAAAGCTTAAGCTTCAAAGAGAAAAATGAGGAGCAAGTGCTGTAGTAGTAGAGAACTCCTATATAGCCAACAGGTACCTTTTAAAGCAAAGATTTCAATCTCTTTTGATTAGATGACAGGGGAGAGACACACAAAGTAAATAAATAAGGAAGGAAGCATGCAGGAAATAAAGTCTCTTCTTCTGGAGAAAAAAAGGAGGCAAATTCATCTGCTAGTGAGTGCCAGCTGACCTGATAGGGGAGGACAGGCAAATTCAGAAACCTGTCATATCACACTAGGGACATGGATTGCTCTAAAGGGCTGGCCATCAAATAGTCTCATGTTGAAGCTGGTCCATTCTCCAGAATGGAGTTTAATATTTGCAAGGCAGAACGATATAATCTTTCTTTTATTTGGTTGTTTCTTATAATTTATTGGCTTTTATAAACACACGTAAAACCTTTCTTCCCCTGCCTGCAGAGCAAATATCCTGAAACCACAGCAGTCAGTGGCACAGCAAGACAGGCATGTCTCACTGCTAGTTGTTAGCAGAGTCATGCTGGTGCCTAATTGCTTGTCATGGTTCATGAGATCAATACTTTGCAGACTACCTGAGGAGTCACGGACAGAAACACCAACTACTAAGTCCTTGGAGTGTTAATGTTCTGCTGCATGTCATGATGGCAGCTGCTGGTGCAGGTTACCTTATAAATGGAGTCTCGTCAAAGTAGTCAAGTCCTGGAGACAGGATATCAATTCCAAACAACAGCAGTTGATGGTAGGTGTATTTTAAATTCCATTCAGCCTTTTGCACCTGCTTTACACCACCTGAAGGCCCTGCACACTCTTGATCAGTATAATTATCTCTACTCATTGGTTTAAATTTAGAGTAGGGTATGAATTAGCTGAAAGAAATCGGGTGCATTCAGCAGTACACTGGAACACTGCTGAGCTTGTGAGTGGATTGAAGTGAATGAAATTCATTCCTGTTTCATTTTGGAAAAAAGATAGCTAGGTGACTAATGATGAAGGTGGCAGACTCAGCAATACACTGTGACCTCTCCAGTGTGTAGCATCAGGTCAGATTTCAGGTAGGCTGCAACTAACCAAATATCATAAAGGTTTTTAGCACATCTGTGGGTGACATGGAAGCACTGCACCATCAGCAGTTACATTAGCAAACGGAAGGTTAGTAGGAGCTGAAGGTGTTCAGCACCTCTTGGGGTCTGGCCCAGGTACAGTTTTGGAATAACCACTCCAAATTCACCTGTGGTCTTCCTCTTTCTCAAGCATTAACAGTCATGTCTCGTCTTGCCAATATGCAGATCTCTGTTGTTTAAAGATGCCAGGCACACATAACACACAAGATACATTGCTATTCAGAATGATGAGCGAACATTACAAGAGAGGACTGGAGCTGATCATTATTCAAATGCTGGCCTGGTAGAAAACAATTTATTTTCCACTTTGACTGAGTGCTGAGAAGCCTTGATATGCCAGATCCCTACTTCTATTACAATCTAAACTCAGTGTGAGTGTGTACCTATGCCTAACTCACAGATACGTAGCACAGACAGATACTAACTCAAGGGTCTTAAGCCCATTACTCAGTTTACCATCCAAACAGAGATTTTACATGTCCTGATAAATTTAAGAACTTCTCTTGCAAGATGCAAATGATATCCTTAGGACATGATCTGTTTTTAAAATTTGGAAGTTCCACTTCCTCAGCGAGGCAGGAAATTACCTATAAATGATCCCTGGCTGCTGTGAAAGTAAAGGAAAAAGAATCAGCTCCAATCATTTCCCTTACCTCAGCTTTGTGAGGAGCAATGTACCTCCAAGGTTATAGTATTCCTTTTCAGCGATGAGTCATAAAGTCTCATTTTCTCCAAGAATTAGTGAGCATTCAGGTATTTTACAGTAAAGTAGACAATATTGATGGAAGAGTTTTTTGAATCAGTGAATCTTTGATACCTTTCATGCAGAGAGCAATGGACTTAAGGGTGCTCTCTGCTTCCTACACTGAATGGCTATCCCAGGCATGAGGAAACTACCATTTCCTTTGTAATCTCCGTACAAGGGGCAAGGTTAGGTCCGATTAGAGCTTGAACAGGTATGTTACCCTGAGAAGTTACCTGTCCAGGTCGTCGGTGTGGTGTACTCATGCATCTTGACTGTGGTGAAGGGAAAAGAAACAGCTTTCAAAGGCTTATGTTAATTATGCAGTTTACACAAGAAGCCTGTACCTGTGTCAATCAGAATGGGCAGCCTTTCAGAAGAGCTGGAGAAATGTTTGGCTTTTCATGAAGCAGAGCTCAGAAGCAGATTGAGGGCAAGGTGATGAAAGAAAGTTGCCCATCTGGAGGCTGTATTCTCCCTGCTTCACTGGTACAATGTTTAACTAAGCCATATAGTCCCCATGTCCCCTCCTTACGGACCATGCCAGGTCCCACCTCAGGAGTTCTCTGACCTAAGCTAAGCCCACATACTTTTTGAGTGATTTCTCTGTCGTGCAGTCACCCTTCTCATTCTCCAGAGAGAACACGAGGTCTTTCTAACTAAGCCTGTATCTTGTATCTCCCAGGAAGGTGATCTCCCTGCTATCAAGGCTCTCTTGGCAGGGCAGCTGTCTTTCAGCTCATCTTTGCCTGCAAAGTTAAGGATCACAATTTGTTTCAAAAGAGGATATTGCCAGTGTTTACTCTAAAAAGAGCATTTTGAGTATTTCAAGATAACATGCAAAGAAACTTGTTCTGAAGAGATTCTAAAGCAGCACTGAGAAGTAGGGCTTGGTCATTTTAAATTCGTCAGCATGCTGATGTTTAACCCTATCTTCAGGGAAAATTGTCTGCATCTAGCAATATTGATAGATAGGAGGGCAGACATGCATCTGAGTATATTTCTCCATAAGTTTACAAATATAGGAGTGTGCATGTGCACGTGTACATATGTACTGAAGATAACTATATATGAAAAAAAAAGCTCAAAATTATGATTACTTTCTCAGGAAATGCATAAAGGTTACACTTCATCTCTGGCAAGGGCATCCTGTACAACTTTCAGCTATACTGCACGAAAACAAATAAACCAGGACCAAAAACCTAGCCACAGAGAAGATCTATTTCTCTAAAATTAAATGAGTGAATGTTTAGCGCTATCCTTCAAGCTAGGAGAAAAGGCCACGTTTCCCTTTCCAGAGAAGTCGGAATATATTGATTCAAGTTGCCTGGAAAAACCTCCAGGCCCTCGAGAATTGCTAGTACTTGTTTTAACATTTTCAACATTTTAATTGGTGACATGACACAACCAAAGTGTGACTCAGCTAAGAATATACTGGATGATGGAAGAAGTATCACAAAATACTTGTTCTCACCATTTTCTGCCAGCTTTTGGTCTTTGTGGTGGATAGATTAACAGATCATTGATCAGTGAGCCCTTTTTTAACCTTATTTACTTTCATGGTCAAAGCACGAACAGCCTGGCCCTCTTGAGAATATCAATAATGCTTAACCTCCTGACAGCAGCTGAGGACAGGAGCAGAACAAAATATGAAGTATGTCCATAAAAGTACAGGACAGAGCAATGGTTAAAAAGTGGCTCAATTCAGCCTATGAAATTTAGAGAACGACTCCTATAGGAAGCTAGTGCCCATGTTAAAGTTTCAGCTTTGGGATGAGTCTATTTGGTTTGGAGTGCATGGGAGAAATACAGGCTTTATAAATCTGATCCATTCCACTGGATGACCCAACTGCCCTCACCTCAGAGTTTGTTCTCCAAGAGGACCTGTGGGGAGAGCTCCAGTTTGTCTGCTGGGTCCTAATGGCATTGAGCATGCAGCCTCACAGATCAAGGTAAGGAATTCACCTGGAAATAAGAAATTGTAAATTCATTTCCTTCCTCATTAGGAAAAACTGAATTTCAGTTGGCTTTTCTCCCTCTCTCCTTGGAGGTTGCAATGAGTGGAAATGTTCTGCCTTAGAAATAACATCTTCCAGCAGATCAGAAAAGACTGCCAAGCAATCATCAAAAAAGAGCCCTTGGCATAGATAAGAGATCTTAACTGCACCCACTAGCAAGGCAAACTCCTGTGTCTTCTGATGTGCCTTTAGTATCTCTTGCCATGTCTTTTGATCATGGCTCAGCCAATACAGCTGTGAATTTGTAGCTGAAACGTCGTTCAGACAACACATCTGGCACCAGCAGTTTGACCTGAGTCTGTTGAGTTCACAGAAAGGGAAATGAAAGTGTAGGGTTGCTGAGAAAGTTATGTTTGATTCCCAAAAGTAGAGGAACTTCAGTTCAGGGAGGGAGACTGGGGAAACTGACCTGAGACAAAGACTCAGGGAGAAACACACTGGAAGGGAGTGTGCTGAAGGGAGAATAAGAACAAGAGAGGGAGTAAGGAAGTGAAGAGATTTTAAAACCTTTAGATTACATCCAAAGAGATAAAGCCCATAATAACGTTGCCTTTTTTTAGCACAGCTTTATTTCTTCCAATGTTTTTCAGTGCATTCAGTACTCTGGAACATGGCAGCCATAAACTGTCACATGTGGCAGGGCTGAAACACAAATGAAAATGCAACTCACTGAATGGTCAAGGTTACACATGCTGTTTCCTTGAGCTCACTGCTTCACATCTCATTAGTCCTCAACAAGTTTTAAAGATCATTCTCAGCAGTAAGTGTGTATATGAGGGGGTTAAATAAAACATTGTGACTCATCTTAATCTGAGGCACTCTCTTTCAGATTAAGGCTTGTTGTGAAATTGGTTCCCTCTAGAACAGCCTCAGAGCAGCTGTGCTGGTGCAAACCTATGGTTCAGGGTCAGCATTGTCACCAGCAGAGGACATTAAGCACGTACATAGAAATGAGTAAGCACAAGGCTGACGTAAATGAGCCTGTTCCCCAGTTCTCTTCTAGCCTATGGCTACTTTAGTTTGGAGTTTTTATGCAATTGTTTGGCTGCTTAAGACTTCCCAGTGCATCTTTGCTTTAAAATATCAAAATTCTTTTAAGTGGGATGGACAAGTGATTAAAAGGCAATTGAGAAACAAGAGGTACCTGGAAAGTGCTGAGGGCAGCCGGTGAATGCAAAGCTTTTAATGGCCAGAATGTGTTAACCCATGACTAAATCTAGGTTATGTTGCGATGAAGGGATACTTAGGTTATTTCACAAAGGTATACTGACCTGGCAACAGTGCACAAGTTCCATATTTGCAAAGGACATCAGCTGCTTCACATCTGGATGCTGCGACTCTCTCTGGAGACATTCAAAACCACCTGGATGAGTTCCTGTGTAACAGGTTCTAGGTGGCTTTGCTTTGGCAAGGGGGTAAGACTAGATGATCTCTAGAGATCACTTCCAACCTTAATGGTTTTGTGACTGTGTGGTGCAGCCAGTTGCCTTCAGGATCATCAGAGCTTCAGAATATGCTAAAAAAACCCCAAAAAAAGTCCAGACTTCCCATAGGAATACAGGACTTGCTGAGATACTTCTTGTCTCACCTTTCATGCTTAGTTTTAGGAGCAGACGCTCCAGGAAACTTGATACTTACGCCATTCTTGCTTTCACTCATGCACAGTTACTCTTACATGGGTGTATGAAGTTTCTTAAGGGAGAAAAAGCAGAAAAAGTGACTCTTTATGTTAAATCCTACCCTCCAAGTTGGTTTCAGCA
Organism: Coracopsis vasa; assembly: GCA_026283785.1. NCBI lineage: Eukaryota > Metazoa > Chordata > Aves > Psittaciformes > Psittacidae > Coracopsis > Coracopsis vasa. Next base: position 25,412 of record JANHGB010009473.1, read on the forward strand.
GGTGGTTGTACCCGAGGAAAGCTGATAAGCCTTATCAAGAGTGGGCTGTGGTTGTACCTCAAACAGACCCATGTGTTTCTCAGCAGTTATTAGTCACTGATGTTCTATTAATTTCCAAGAATTTTACCATTTAGGAAATGTGAGACTGAAAGTGACTCTTGTGTTATTGACACATTTAGCAAACAGCCCCTTGCCTTGTGGTTAAAACTAAGGGTGTAAAAATGAGACCTATGAGATGGAAAATTGCTGATGGATAAATTGGAAGTTGCAAAGGAGAAGACAAGCTTTTACTTCAAATTATGATGCATTTTCTTGGCCCTTTTTTTTGAGCAGGTTGCTTTGACATACTGAACCAAAACAAGTTAATCTTTTGGGCTCAAAAGTAGCATGTATTTGAAGCCCATTTCTGCAGTAATGTGTTGAGAAGGTTCCTAAATAACTTATGGGAGAAGATTAAGGGAGTGAAGACAGTCATTTTTGCATTTTATTACAAAGGTTATCTTGCTATATCCTCCCCTACAGACTTTAGGGGTCCACTTTAAAAGCTCAGGGATGTTGCTGTGAATTACGCAAGCTTCTTTCCCATATCTCTCATCTGTCAACTTTGAAAATCTAGTTATCACATCAGACCTGTTGATTTAGCACACAAATCCTTCTCAACATGATGAGTTCCTTGTTGAAATCAATATGGCTTTTGTCTTAAAAGGCACAAACACAACCTGTTCTGATAGCTTCTCCTAATTTCCTCTCTGTACTTCCGTACCCCAAATGAAAGCAAAACAGTACAGAAAATTACTTCTATGTACTTCTCATTAGCTGGTGTATCAACTGACGTTTGATTTCTCCAATGTCTTTTTGAAACAACAAAGGCAATCTGTTCATGCTGTGCATCTTTACTGAAGCCTTTCCAGCATAAGTTATCATATTTAGCCAAGAACAGATGAGAGAATACTTCTTCTAACAGCTACCACCACCTAGAAACAACAGACCACAGATTCTCATCCTATTCATTTGAAGTGGCTGAAAATTGATCCAGCATTCACTAAGATTTGAACAATTCACATGGAAAGAGAAAGCAAGAGTATTGCATTATTCTTTGTCTTTCAGATGCCCAGGTATACTTTATATCGGAGAAACCAGCCTTTATTATTGTTTAACACTTGCATTAGCAAAATACTTACTATCTGTATCTATGGAATAGGACCTATGGCACTGAATAAGATGACAGTCCTTCTTACAAAAGGTTTACAGAGTATGGAAAAGGCCAGTGGATAGAGATCTTTAGGAACTACTAGGATAATGAGAGGAAAAAAAGGCATATAGCAGACTTCAGACACCCAAAGCCAGGCATGTGGATCTCTTTTTCAACTGCCTTGGAAATGAATTTCGAAAGCTGTAAATTTCAAGCCGTATGACTGATTCATGCATCCTCTGCAACACACATTTTAATGTACCCCAGTAAAATGGGAAGTTCTAATTCTTTCCTTTTGCACCTGCTTATTAAAATATGAAAGGCTGTTTCATGTCAGCATTTTGAAAAAACTACTAGTTTACCTAATTATGGGCAACTAAGCTGTATCCACACTGTTAAAAGTGTTACTTTCCAGTCGGATAGAAATGTCCTGTGGGACCCCTTTTGCAAAAGCAGTCATTTCAAGTGTGACGGTTGCTTTTGTCTGCGCAGGATGGATCTACAGGAGGTATGTTAACATGTACAGAACAGTGACAGTAATTCTGTTGACAACAGAGGAGTGAAAGCTTCAAAGAAAAACATTAGTGACAAATGTGCTAGAAATACAGAATACCAGCTGGCTGATCCTCCCTGGAGGCAAACCTATTTTGTAAATTGCAAGGTCTTTCTCTTTAGGTGGTCTGTTTATCTGTTGTAATTTGACAATGTATGAAAATGATACCTGAATGTATTTTTCAGGCAATAATTACCCTGGCATGAAATCTCTGCGTCATCTTCTAAATCTTTCCAACACTTTATTGTTCTGTTCCCAGGCAGATTCTACATCTCCCAAATGAAGTGGTATTTTCCCTTCACGTGGACAGTCACTTAGTGGCTGTCACCACATGAAAATACTTGCCGTACAAGAAGGTAAGCACAGGAAGGAATAAATACAGCAGACAGGCAACGGGGCTTGCAAAGCATGTTGGAAATTCCTCCCAGTACCTGAGGACTCTCTCCATCACATTTCTCACACCAGGTAAACAAAATCATGCTTCTTTACAGCTTGCTTTGGTGTCTGGGGAGGTGTTTCTGTGTAATGAGTGTCACAGAAACAGCCACATAGGGCTCAGAGGGCCCTTGGAATCCCTGATGTCAACTCTGGCATCTCCTGGCCTCCAGTTCATTCATCTTCAGGTCCTCCCATGTTAATCTCACAGTAAGGGAGCAGAATGATTACAGGAGCAGCTCTGGGATGACAGTCAGCTTTGGGAAGGTGCCCATCACCTGCCAGGTTCTTGATCATGTCAGCTCCTCTCTACTTCTCAACAATGATGTGTCTGATCAGGTACTGAAGGGCATTAAGGTTGGCCCTAGACAGCAAAAAATACAAAACTTGCAAAAGATTGTTTGGCACCAAGACACCAAAAAGGTCAATTATCATGGCTTTAGACTGTGGGCATAAAAGAACGCAAATAAATCTGTGCTACTACTCTCAGAGGACAGAGATAATTTTATAGTGGGTAGTGTCAGTAACTGAGAACCTAAGCACACAGGGTAATGTGCTGTCATTGACCTGTGCAGGATTCCACCCATGAGACATTTTCTTATGCTTTGTTATTTTGCCATTCCAAAGTCAACATTTCTCTTCTCACTGCGCCCCAAAATTTTACAATATGGAAATGATTTCTAAGATTGTTTTTGAGCCTTTTGCAACCTGTAGGACTCTGGCTCTCAGGTTCAATACATGTTTTCTTCAGGCCTCTAATTCTCTCTGCAGAAGCTCTGGGTAGGATATTCAAGGATTTCCATTTAATTTGTTATCTTATATTGGATTCCATTTTAAAAATAATTTGGTGCTGGTAGTTGGGGTTTGACATTGAGAGCTGGTCAGCTGTTGTGTAAGCTTTTTAGTGATGTAGCAGAATTTACAGCACTGCTCAATTTTGAGCATCTGCAAACGTTCTTTCCTTGTTTTCTTCCTAGGCGCAATCATGCTGCTCTGAGGCTTGACAATCTGGATCCTTTATGAAATGCCCTGGTTCGTGAAGCTGGATGATGAACCCCCAAAAGCTGGCCCAAAACAATGCTGTTGATTTCAGTTTTTGTTTTAAAGCAAGTGAAATTAGCAGGATTGCTCCAGAAAACACTGTTCTTTTGGAGATGCAAGTAGGATATTAATGGTTGGGGAATTTTTAAAGAATACTGAAGTCTGTTCACATCCTTTGGTACATCAATAACATTATAGTCCTGTAACATCATAACCTTATCTATTCTCAGATGCTTAAATCATTTTGAATCTAACACAAATGCACTTCTGAACTTTAAAGTCTCACTAAAAGTTATTTGGATTCTTATTCCTAAATGATTTTTGAAGATGGAAGTCCTGAAAAATATTACTCCTGCAATACTTCAAAATACTTTACTTGTTACCAACTACACATTTTCCTTCTGTATTGCCAAAGTCTTTCATTAATTTATTGACATGCTTAAATTCGTGTTTTTCTGTAGAAGACATCTAGGGATACTGGATTCTGCATTTTGTTGGTGCCTGCTAGAGAATGGCTGTACATACATTTCACATGTATCATGACAGGATGGAAAGATCTTCAGGTCTTGGGACTATCTCTGTAGGTTTACATCCTGGAAATCTTTTGTAGGTTAGAGTGTTACGAGCATACTTGGCAATAATGAGCTTCTATTTCTCTGCAAATGCATCCTTTGCCACTTCTCTTTGCCACTCTTTACAGCCTCTGTGCAACAGGTTTAACTTAGGGCAGTTCTCTGCAGTGTAGAAGATAAGAAAAATCAGGGGTGTGAGATGTTTATGTATGTGATGCACGGAAGGGATCTAGGGATGCTTGTGCAGCATCTGCTGACTTTCTCATGCCAGAAAAGACACAAGGATCAGGAAAGGAAACAAACACAATAGGGATGTGGGAAAGGAAATGGAGAAAATTAATTGAAAGCCCTTGCCCTCTCTCTCTCCCGTATTTCTACTGCAAACAAATGCTTGTGGGGAATACTTTCAGCCCATACGTGGTGGATGTGTACGCAGAAACTGCTCATTCTCCTCATAGTTCTTATCCCATTTCCTAGCAATTCTACCAGGAGCTGCCTTGCATGCAAGCAGTGAGCTACCAATTTCCTGCTGTAAAACAAAAGGGTATAAGGACAAATTACATGTTGAGCAAGCCAGTTACTCAACTGTTAGTGGATTTTCCCTTCTGACTTGCTTCACTGCAGCCTTTGGCCTCTCTGTTAGTTTTCTCCATCTTTTTCACAGCAATAGGTATCTGCTCTCTGTTTGCAATTCTGCAGGGAAGTGAACACCAGCCCAGGACATCAGCATTCTGTCCCTTGTGTCTCAGCTTCACCAGGGATCATGTCAGAGGCCATGAAGTAGAAACGTTAAAGTCAGCAGCCCAATTCTATTAAAATCAATGCCAAAACTTCTGTTGACTTCCCCTGCTCCAGCCAGCATCCACACAGAAGATTTCAACTGCAGTTTTTTGCACACTGGCACACTCAGTACAGCTATCTGAGGCTCAGGTTTGGTATTCAGGAAATGTGTGTCTGCTCATGGCTGAAGATGAACAGATTAAACTATTTCAGAAGCTCAAAAAAGCCTAGGTTACTGTTGGAATCTTATTTTATTTCAATAACATTCTGTTATCTCGTTCCACTTTATTTTAAAAATCTGACCTTTCACTAATTTTCCACAAAAATACTAGTTTTCAGAAACATGTATTTGCTTGAAATTGTTTAATGTTGTTTTCACTGAGAGTGTAGAGAAAGAGAAACTTTGAAGGCAGAAACATTAACAGTCAGTCAAAATTGAGGTGAAAATAGAGAGGCATGTTCAGAGTAAATGGCCATGCAAGATGAGAGCCTAGCCCACAATCTGTTTCTTTTTCCCATCCATTTGAAGGATTTTAGTCTACCAGCAAGACTTGACAGAGGTTCATCACAGTATGTTTCCACCCTAAAATGCTCCCCTAAATATCCTTCCTCCAAAGGCAAGGGTAAGTAGTAACATAGATTGAGATATGGGGGTTGACTTTGTAATGAGAAGTTTGTAGTGGGAACTCTTCTGTTCTTGCTTTATTCTGTCAGTGTTGTTATACCTCTGAAAGGGCCTCTGAGCTCCTGACTAACAGAATGTATTAGCTGTCATACTCTGCATTTACTTTAACTGCAAGGAACAGTGATACTCTATTATGGCCAGCAGAGGTTAGCAGTGGTTAAGAGTGTCTGTTAAGTGAGAAGGCATACCTGGACACTGACCCTGCACTTCTGATGGATTATTAGCATGGTGTCTCCAGCGAACACCTTCTGGATCGCAACACCCCCTGCAAAAGAGGCTCAGACAGCAGTATCCCATCTCCAAACACACAGCCCTTCCTGGTGGTGCCACATAGTTGAACTTCTCTCAGGAGGCAGCTCAGAGAAAACAACCCCTAAGACATGTTACTCTGCATGCTGTGGATCAGTTGGAATAAAAACTGTTCAAGGGAGGGTAGTGCAATGGTGGTTCATCTGGAAACACCTGGTTGAACCCAGCAGCTGTGGTGTGGTGGCACTTACTGAATGACAGCAGCTCTAATGGGAAGCCAGTTCAATTAATGCCGCTGCAACCAGCAAAATAGCAGACAGCTGCTCTGCATGGGAAGGGAAGGGGAGGAGTGAATTAGACTCAGATGATGATAAATAACAGCTGGCTGGCAGAAGGCATTTTGTCTGCCCAGCAGTTGAAAGCTTTTCATTACAGATAACGTTCTAGCACAGCCCAGGCAGGACAACCTGCCTCTTGACATGTTGGAAGGATAAGCAAGCTGCTGTTTTGCATTGATAAATGTGCTACAGTATTGATAGATAAATAGTATGTTCATTTTTCATTTTCAAAATATACATTCTTCAGAATGCAGTTAGGAGGAATTTGCCTTGGAACATGAGTATTAGAAAAACAGTATCCTTAGTCTTGGGCTAAAAACAAAAGAAATATCTGATGAAACATATAAGGGAGACTATTTTAGCCTTTTGTAAAACAGATAAAACATGCATTTTGAGTACTAGAACTTTTCTTTCGAAATCTTTTAAAATGTTGCTGAAATTACGTGGGTGTAATTTTGTCTTTGGTGGTGGTACAGATAATAAGGTGATGAATAGCATCAAACTTACTGATCCTACCTGTTAAAATTGCAGAGTTGCTTTGCATCAGTTTTGGTAGAAGAAGAGTGAAGCCTTATTTGTAATCTCTCAAAATATTTTGCAAAACTTCCAATCACTGACCCCTGCTTATGAATAAGTAAAAACAAAAAAGAAAAAAGTTTTGCTTCTGGGTAAAATGCTGCTGTGCTGAATTCATGGTGACTTTCAGAAACAGAAATACGATGTTGTCAGACCATCACCGTAACTGGTGCTTCTGCAGTCACACAGCCAGCAAGGTCCTGTCTCAAGCATCCCAGTTATCAGCATTTTCTTAAACAATTTTTCCCATAAAAGTAATTTCTTTGATTCTAAAAATTCCTTTGATTATCAGTTTGCCTGTGTTTGAACCAGACAAGGCCATTTTTGGTCTGAGTGATTTTAACCTGTATTCAAAGTGTTTGCTAACAATCCTATAAACCAAGATAGCACAGTGTTCAAGAAGTGGCACATTTCTTAGAGTTTATATCTAAAGTATCATCCTGGGTGTGTCTTAATGAGAAGAGCTCCATGTTATGGGCCCACTCCTGGGCAAAGGGTCCAGCTCCCATAGCAGGGCTTAGAGCCTATCCTGGTCAGACCTTGGCTGGATGCAGCTCTCACCAGCTCACTGTCTGTCCCTGCAAGACAATTTTCTGTTAGTTTGTGTTACCCTACATCTACTTCACTCCCTGCTTGGTAGAAAGAAAAATCAAATAAACCCCAAACCATCTAGGTGTCTTCTCTTCAAGCCTCACCTCACTGCTGCCTTACTTTTATGCATGGGAAATCCCATTATCTTCAGAATTGGTTTACATTCTGGGAAGAAGAATCACACCTTTATTCACATGGCTATATGCCGGTCATATCTCATGGCAGAAAGTGGGTTGGGTGTAATATCAAGGATTAATTCACCTTCAGTTATCTTTATGGAAGCACTGTAATTTACTCTGTTGTAGTTGTAGAGCAACAACATCTAACAGATGTTGTTTCTCATTATTAATCAACAGAATCACTTATCACCAGCTTCAACGTGCCACCAATTTTCTGCCTTCACTGCTAGGAGGAAGCAGAGCAGGAGCAAAGCTCCGCAGAACTGATTCTTG
>JANHGB010009475.1:0-12815 GCA_026283785.1 Coracopsis vasa
GCCCTACATATGTAACTGTGCCATAACCAGAGCTTTGCAGTTCCAAGGACGGAAGAGATCCTATTTCTCAGGTCCTAGGTTTAAAGCCACTCAGAATTGCTGCTCAAATTACTACTCAATACATGATTTCAGCTTATGTTATTAATAGTGTTATCTACACAACCAAGGAAAATGAGGCACGTCACACACATTCTTAGCTATTTTAAGATTTGTGGGTAAGCAGTCCTCCACTTTTACTGCAGTTGCCTTTGAAACCCACAGAAGAAAACACCATAAGGCACCCTCCACTCTTGATGTTCTCTTAAGTAAAGCTTCCCTGTGTGTGGAAGTGTAACATAATCACACTTGAGGCCCACAAAGAACAGTAAAAACACCCTTTTTTTTTACCCTGGCAGACTTTGCTGATGTTCTTCCAACTGAGAAGTAACAAGGTGCCACAGCTAATGAAAGTCACAAGGTGAGTGGAATGCATTAGAACTTTTTATAAATATCACATCCTTCCTGATTTCCTATCGACCTGTTTGATTATGCCATATAGAGGGAAAAGTGTGACAGAATTAATCAGCCTGCTGGAGTGAATGCTGAAGGAACAGAGAAGCTTTTGCAAGGCTGTTGTTAGCATTGGAAAAGAGAAACTATGACAAAATAGAAAGACAGACCTCAATCCAGAAGCATGTCAGTCAGAAAGTGAGACATGCTGTGATTTATTAACGTAACACAAATTGATGGGAACGTAGATCTCCCACCTCAAAGTGTTGTATCTGTGCAGATTAAGAGTAGCATCTGTCATCAGGAAACAATGGGAAAGAAAAATGTTTGATAAAAGCTATTCTGTACTCTCTTGTAGACAGAAAACCACTGTGTCATTGGAATGGAAGGAAAGATGCCTCTGCAGTTCCATCCTCAGCACCAAAAAATACAAGTGTTGTGACAAGAGGAAGTGCAAATAATTAAATAACAAAAGATCAAATGAAAGGAGTGACTAATGTTTACCCCGTTTCAGAAGGTCCAAATCACATCGTAGAAAAAGGATGCTTGCATCACCCCCAGCGCACAGCAGCAAACCGGGGCCACAGCAGGCAGTGGCTTACCACTGTGGCACAACAGGGAGACTTTCTCTTTCAAAGAAAGAGCTTCTTTCTTCTCAGCTCAACAGCTGCTGCACACAGAGTCTCCAGCATCTTAGCAGTTTGATTGTTGTACATATAAAAAGCAATACCAAAGCATAAGACATGTAACAGCTTCATGAATGTTTTGCCAGCAGTTGATATAATGGAAAGCACATCTCAAAACAGCAGGGCAGCAGAGTAAAACAAAAACCATGGAGCCAGTAGTGTCATTTGGCACATCCTTGCACTTCCCTTAATGCGGTTTCAGATCTTGGAAGGGAAGGCCAAAGCATCTTATTTGCTAATTAAGGTTTCATATGATGCAAACACTGAACAAACAAAGGACATCCCCAACTAGAGAGACCTGCCAGCCTTCATGACCTTGCCAACAAACTGATGTCTCAGTTCAGTGCTTTCATGACACAGATAGTGAAAGAACTTTGGACAACTGCATAAACAAATGTGTATGCACATGCACACATTTTTATGCTGGTATGCACACCCTACTTCTGATCGTGATCCAAAAGTTACACCTCCCTGCTTGAGTTAAGGACGCTCCAGACACCCTGCAGACACAGGCATAACAAATAGAAGACATGAAAATAACAGACTTCTATTCTATGGTGCCAAATGGCTAATGATAGTAATTAAGGATTTTAAAGTTCTTTACCAAGTAGTATTAGCTAAGATAGCATCATGCCTGTAATCTGGCCAGAGTCAATGAAGAACTGCTGATCAAGCCAGCAAGGCAACAAAAACAGTCCAGTGGCTTGCCATCTGCTCAAAGCTCTGCATGACCCCTCATCCCCCTCCATACAGCAGTGAGCCACAACAGGATGGAGATGACCAGACTGTTTAGCTGTCATTCCAGCTGAACATGCACTGGCTGTTGATGTGTTACAGTGGACTCTCAAAACCAAACATGACATATCACTCCTGGACAAATAGCTCCTTCAACATCTTGCCTTGCCATTTTTGTGCGTTGATTGTACCCACACAGCAAGGTAAGTATCAGGGGTTGATCAAAATTTTGCCTACTATATTAAGTATTTGCATGAGGTTTTATTATATAGAACACACTGCTAAATGATCCATAAAAGCCTTTGGCACTCACTCTCCCTTTGGTTAGAAGCCCAGCTACTCCTAGAAGAGCTTTTGGCCTAGCAGTTCCTTTCAGCTATTCCACTGAAAATTAGGCCTGGAATATTGAGTAGACTCTTGAGCAGGTTCTTAGCAATAAAAGCAAAGTTCAGGGTAGCTGGAGATTCACAAATTGTTGCAGCTTGAAAAAGAAATTCAGTTCATTCAAGGAAAGGAGCAATTTGAAGTTCTTATAAAACACTTGGACACCTCAATGATGGACAAGAGTTTCTCCACTCATTTCTCTTTCTCTTACCACTTCCCCACTGGTTTTTCCACTTTCGGTTTCAATTTATCCTTCCATTTGTACCACACAGTTAACTAACAGCCTTCTAGTTGAGATTCTGCTGGTTTTAGTGATGAGGTACCAGCTGTGCAGCTCTGCAAGCTGGCACATGTATGACCTTGACATTTTCTGTGTAGCCAATCAGAAAAATGCCTTTAAACAGTGTTTTCTATCTCCCAGAGAGCATCTCTCAATTTTCAGCATTAGCTATATATCACTTTATAGCATCCAAAGCCTTGTGCAAACATTAGCCAGCTAATACCAACAAAAATCACTCCTCTCCCAGCCTAGAGACAATAACAGGGTAAGTAACAGTGCCTCCATTTAACTGAAGCCAGCCTAGGGAGTTCTTTTTGCTTGCTTCTCTGCAGGAATATTAAAACGGAATGAGAATGAAGATAGCTGTTAATTTAATGTCACAGCCAGGAAACCGAAGGTCTTCAGATCACACTTTCTCCTCAGTCTTTTAATTGCAAAATTATACTTCAGGATTTGACACAAGTTTCTCACCTCCCTATTTTCAAGCTACTAGGAAGCAAAACCAGACAAAAAAGTACATTTTTTTCCCCTAATCTGCAGAGCCTGCACAATGCTTTAATTTCAAATAGGAGAAATCCTGCGAACTACCAGCACATTCTAACAGTCCTTGTGATTTTATATGAAGCTGTGTCAAATGAAACCAAATTATAGGTCAGAATGTGCCAATCTTTTTATCATTATCACTAATTCCCCTTGTGACTTATGCTCTCGCCCCCCCCACCAACATGTGTCTTACCAGGTTCTTTGAGCCTCTGGCTCCATAATTATTCATCACGCTAGATTCAGCAACAAGACATTCACAGCATGTTCTTCTCACATTTTCTTTAAATATTAGGTATAATAGCAGATAATAGAAGATTGAGATTTTGAGGCAAGAGACATGGGAATTTGGGTGGAATCAGATGACTAACAGAATTTTTGCTAAATAAAAAAAAAGGAAAGGGGGTAAAAAAAGATTCTTGAGAAGACTGATTCCTGCCTCTTTCTTCTGGATAAGCACTAATCCAGACCCTCCAATACTCCCACTTCTAGGTTTGATGCTTAGTAACTCATTTCTAATTTCACATGAAATTTTAATTAAAATAGTGCGAATGTTCCCTAAATAAGTTAAATCATTACTTCCTGTGAGCCTCTTCCAGATCCCACACTTTTTGCCTTTGCCATCATGAGCTCAGCCATGCTTTGACCAATGCTGTCCCAACATCCTTTGCCTGGCACCCCGAGTTTTTCGGCCCCACCATTCTGTGTCACCATCCACAGCCTGTTCCCCTGCAATTAGACTCCACCTTCTGAGTAAGAAATGTATGCCCTGCATTTGCCTAGCACCTACCACAACAGGATCTTATCAACTAGAGCCCTGGCTGTGAATTATACAAGCCATAAATCAGCAAAACCCATTTTTTTTTGCAGGTTAATGTTATGTAAGTTGTGCCTGCCATAAAGTATAAACAGCAAAAAAACCCACCTCTTTGCATTCCAGCATGCCGTGGAAGATCATAAAAGCACTTAATATGTTATTTAAGCCAGTTAAGCTGGATAGCACAACTACTGTAATTACCAACAATTCTCCAAATCCCCATATGCCAGACAAAGGATCACGTTTTGCGTTTTCAGGCTGGTAGGAGGGAATCAGAACATTGCAGAAATGAAATGGCATGCACTGCTTTTTTTTCTCCCTTTCTTCTGCCTTTCCCAGCATAGCCTCCCTTTCACTACGGCTACCCCACTGCACTGTCAATACAAGAGGCAGAAACCCATCACATAAAAAAAGCTGGTCTTTTATTGGGTTATTATTTTAAGCATAACAGGGTGTTGAATGCTTTAAGAAAGAGAAATGAAGCTACTTCTCTTCATAGCTATATTCTGTAGGCTGGAGGGGAATTTCCTTGCTTTTTTTTTTTTTTTTTTTAATAAATAAAACCAAAATTAAAACCACAAAAATGCCCCAAAATCTGACTTCCCCTGGAAAATCCATGAACTGAAATAAATGTTAAGTGGAAATTTAGAGATACTCCTAAGCACTTGCATCCTTCTTGCACACAGGGTCAGCCACAGGGCAGCGTGGTGTGAGGGACAGGTATGGGAGCAGGAGAGAGAGAGGCAACACAAGGCAGAATGTGCATGAAAAGGGCATCAATGACAACAGAGGGAGGAGACCTGAATACTACCAGGAGCATGAACTTCATTACCCCTTGTAACCCTGGCACACATCACATGCCCAGAAGCCTCACCACGCTGCGTGCCAGCAGGCAGCCAGCCCAGCAGCACTGACTGCACTGGAACCTGAGCCAGCCTGACACTCCTGTGCAAAGAACAAGATCACTGGAGGCAGATACTAAAGTCTTCTAAAGGAGCAGGGAAAGAAGATACAGATTTGAGAGCCTCTGCCATAAAGGGAGGCTTTGAAATTGAGGGTACCATGACTCAGAGAGAAGAGACCTGATGCAGATGGTCTTGTGGCTCTGAGCCCCAATTGCTCCAACCAGTTGTTATTTTCCATCCTCTTCGTATGTGCAGATACAACACTGCAAAAGTTTTTCTCCATTGAGTCATTCAGAGAAAAGCCTCCAGACTGGGAACAAAAACCAAGACAGGAGAACCCCTTCTGAAGGCCTGACATTTTATTTCTCTACGGTAGAGAGAGGAAAATCCCTTTTTATTCCTCTACAGCTCACAGCATGCCCAGGGTAGAGCTGTGAGCGTAGAGCACAGGACACACACAGGAGGAGATCTGCAAGCTCCTTGCTTCACCTCCCCACCAGAGCTGTGTGCAAGGGGGCTGGCACTTTGCTCTCTGAACAGGAGTTAATTTTCTTTATCACTAACAGAATAAAGCATCACCAAGTTCTGCACAGCCTCCCTAAAGGCATCCTTTTCTTGATGGGCATTTCTCTATTAGGTTGTCCCCTTCTCTCTCTATTTCAGGCTGTTTTCTTCCATTTTGAGACTGGGAGAGCTCTTTCCCTAGGTCCCAGAGTAATTGGGTTTCCCACTTGGTTGTGCTCTGCTGTTGCTTTTCAAGCCCTCTCTTCCCTCCCAAGGAGTGCTTAGTTCTCCCATCTCTCCCTCATTTATTTATGTATGTATATATTTATTTATTTATTAATTACTCCCTACCTCTGGGTTCTGGGCTCATGTCTGATTTATGCATTTGATGCGTCTCTGCATACGTTGCTAATCCCATTGAACCCCCTGCCACATTCCCCAGGCAGAGCTGATCTTCTGGCATAGGAGTACCAGTCTCATCATTCTCCAGGCTTCTCCAATTCATTGCTAAGATGGTAAATTTGTTAGGGAGGGGAAGCAAGCAAGGCCCCATCTAGGACAGTTCACAGTACATGGTCCAAAAGATTTAAGGAAAGTTAAACTATTTTCAATAAAGAGATACCCAACTTGGTATAGAATTGATTTTACAAGCAGCACCAAAGGGACAGTCTTATTAACATCTCATTAACAATGTCCATTTCAATTTGTATTAAAACCTGAACACTTGTGAAGCACAGCAAGAAGGAAAGCCTTTAACTATTCTGTTTCTCACAGGCTGCAACTTGCAAAGTACGGAGGAAGCTGATAATGCTCTTTCAGTTCCTGAGGACTTCAAGCAGCTTAAAAAAAGCTACATGACATTAGCAAACACCATTAATAATCTGAAAACCTAAAGACAAACATCTACAAAACTATTGAAGCATAAAATAACATAGGAACACCTGAAGATACATCTACTGACAAGGAGTGACTGATATTAGTCACTGGTAGCTTTGGGCACTGTGGAAGATTTAGCTAGCTGTGTCTTCCAGTATGGGAACACTTGGGACACACCTGATCAGATTTTGCAAGAAATGGATAAGAGCTGCAGATGTATTTATGGCTTTTACACACACCTGGTTACAAATCAGGTTTGGGTTTTGTAAAGAACCATTAATTCAAACAAGTGGTGAGATGAGCAACTCCCAATACTTAACTATATCCTGTGGTATATAACCATGCCTCTAATAATGCCATGCAGAAACAATTAACTAAGCCCAAATTCTCTTTCAGATCTCTTCCCCTAATGCAAGGGGTTTTTTAACTTAAGCAGGGAGAAGTCTCCATTTGGCTGTGAAAGTTTTCATCATCCTTAAGTACCAGGAAAGGAATTTCCACATCCAATTAGCGAAGCCTCCGCCCCTGCAGCCTGAGCAGTTGTGCCCAGTATCATTAATCACTCTATCAAATGAAGCGTTCACCACCTCCCTGGTAAGAACAGGTTACTGAAAAACATTCCTCATTACAATTCCATTCCACATTACAATAATCCTCTTTAGTATTACATTGCAATACATCTGGCAATGATGTTTGATTTTATGTTTAACTAAACCACGTGTACATGCAGTTGGTTTAAGTATAATGTAAAATACCTGTGTATTTATCTGTGTTTATCAGCTCTCCTTCCCTGTGGCCTACAGTAAATAAATATTGCATCAGATGCCTGCATGTATTATATGCAACCTGACTCATCACATCACATGTGGTACTCATGCTAAATCTGCCTAAACCAGCAAATAACAAATAGCAGCATGAACAGAGCATCTTCACAACTGTGTCTTTTTCTGGCTACATGCCCACTCTTGCACTGGAAGAGCTGCTGTAATAGGGAAGTTTGTTAGTGTTTGCACTTGCACAGCTCCTGGAATACTAAGACACTCAAATAGTAGAAATTGATATTCACAAAAGAGCTGTCAGGGAAAAAGTATTCCCTAAGGTGCAGTGTTACAGTACAGTGTGTTTCATTGGCACTTAGGCTTCCTTTCCTTCAAGGGAAGAAATATGAGATACATAATCTGTTTGTACTCCTGGCTTTTCCCCATCCAGTAAGAACATTGTTTCAAAGGACTCTTGCCCTTAAGTAGGCAATATAATCCGACAGATTTACATTGATGTGGTCTGGGTTATGCCACCTTCCGACATGATAAGCTTCAAAGTAAAAAGCAGCGTTGTACTCTAGAGGGGCAGGTGGAGAGAAAACACCCACAGACTTCCAAGGACTCGAAGGCACGTCTCATGCCTGATCTCACAGCACCTGACTTGTCCACCAGACAAACATGATGAACAAAATGAACTGAAATCTGACTCAGTGCTACCCAAAACAATTCAGATTCAGACAGGGCAGGTTTGTAGCTGTTTGGTCAGAGTACAGCTTTGAACATTACTGTACAGTTCAACCGTGAAAAAAGGCATTTGCAACCTCAGCAGTGTAGTGTTCTGCTCTGCCCCTACACCAAGTAATCCGGAGAGGACTACTAAAATCATTTCTCCACTGTGAACCAGGTTAATGGACAACTCCTAAAGACAGTGAGATCCTCAGATGTAGACTGGCCAGGAAACTGCAGCTCTACCTTCTGTTTGTATGTTTATGGCTTTGGCTGAGCTCTGAGTGCAGCATACACTGAAAGGTAGAAGAACAAAGACTGGGATTTTCAAGGGGAACTCAAGGCCTTCTCTGTCCTCTGAAACAGTGAAGTGTACACATGATAAGCCAAGAGAGCCACTCCATGCGGCGGTCACATGCTGTGTGGAAGCTGTAATCTCACAAGGACACAGATATGGCCATGCAAATACGGGTTATGCCTGCGCTAACAACTGATGTATGTGCCTAGAGCTCCTAAAGGGCTTTTGATCTAGCTGTTAATGTGTGTGAAAGCTTGTGCTGAAGAAGCTTCATTTCTCTTGTGCTCCTGTTAGCCAGGAACATGCTACCCTTCAATACCCTGTCTTGAGGGGTGAGAACATAAGCTGGCAACTTCTTTGTTAAACCTTTAGAGGTATAAAGGAGGGGAGCTGCCTGCCATGCTGGGGACAGATGTTGTGACTGCAGGCAGCAAACACAAAAAGAGGGTGGTTGGTGACAAGTGTTGAGAAACCAGCTGCATTCTCAACATCCCCTTCAACCAAATCATCTCCAACATAGTCCTCCCAACAACCAGGCTGAAACATAGGTACATTTACCCATGGTAAAGCATAGGTACATTTACCCATGCTGTCAGCACTGCTTTGTTCTGCATAGCTTACCTTACGTTAAATAATACATAACATACTGTAAAATCCTAGTATAGCTTAAACAAGTTGTAGCATACCTCAGATGGTCAAAGCAGCCCTAACTGCAAAGCATTAGAAGGTATTTGGCTTTGCATCAGCTCAGCACCTGCCTGTGTCAGGCTCCTGCGTCAGAGAGCTGACAGCAAAACTTCAGATGTGGGGGAGGAAGCAAAGCAGACACAGGAGGGAAAATGCTGCAGACATCTTAAGGGGAGGGCTTGTCGTAATAGATTTTTGTCATCATTGAATTCAATCATGGGGAAAGGTCAAACTTACCTAAGACAGCCTGAAAACAAGAACCTGTCTCTGTTTCAAGGCCCATCAATAGGTACTTTCCCAAGGCTACTACCTGCACCAGGCATTTGGCTCAGGAGGTGCTCAGCATCTCTGGCTGCACAGAGAGATGCTTGACCAAAAAGCATCCAAACTTCTGCCAGGAGCAGTGCTGGTCCCTCCACACAACCATGCCTGGGGGGGCCTTAGAGAGAGGGGGCCTTTGTACAGCCCTTGAGATGATTCCCGGTGCCAGAAGCGATGTGGCACAGGAGTACAGCTGAGTCACAGCTGCAGCACTTACAGTAATTGTCCAAGGGACAGAACAATCGCACTTGTCTGACTGGTCAGGGCACGATGGGAGCCCAGCACATTTTTCTTTGTGAAAGCATTTCTCCTTGAAGTAAATTTCCAAATCAAAGTCCTTTTAACTCCAAAGCCTTTCCAGACTTCTTCCTGGCAAGTGCAATTTATTCTAAGGGGAGCTTTAAAAGAGATGTTACCCAGGAGAGTGAGATCTCACTGCTGATGGCTTTCACTGCCATCTGTGAAGAAAGTAACCCTGAATTTCCATTACACTGTAATGAGAATTGAGGTCTCAACTCCAACCAGCACCTTGAAAAACACCTAGGGTGCAGCCTGAAGTCCCTTTTCCTGGTTGCAACTCTTCACCTCATCAAATAGGACTGCCTCTGTTACAGAAATCATCCCCAGCCCCATGTAAGCCTTGCTCTCTCTTGGGGCTGGTGCTTCCCTGCAGCTCAGCAGATGCAGCAGGAGAGTTGGAGAAAGGCCTGCATTGAACCTGCTGGTGGCACAAGCCATAAAGGAAAATTGATTGCTCACACCAGGAGCTGCACCCTTTCTCATAGACAGCCAACGTGGTGCACACAGCCACGTGCGTGCCTCGATGAGCAGCACTTCGTGCCACATTTAGAGGCCAAAACAATCTTGACTGATGCACAGTTACAGGTGCTGGGCTCACTGCAGGGGCAAACCCAGCATCAACCAAGAGCCTCAGAGATGCCACCAAGCTCCCACAGATGCAAACAAAGAAAGCAAGGGACATTTCCCTCCCATTGCCTACAGGAGCCATTGACAGCATTGGATATCCTGACCATTGCCAGCAAGGGGAGAATCCAGGGGGTTCTGCCTATTTTTTTAGGACCACAATTCAATGGCACAACCACGGCGGGGGGAGAGGTGACTGTGCCCCAGAGGGCTGCAGTGTTGTGGGGCTGGTGGGTCTCAGCAGTTGCCGTTGTTGGTAGAACTTAGAACCGGTGTCCGGGTACCCTGGTTACCCCAGCACAACCTGGATGCAAACACGGTTCTGTGGCAGTTCTCCTTCTACCTGGCACAAGTGAGGTCCCAGGGAAGGGAGAGGAGGTCTGTGTCCCATGGAGGAGGAGATGGACTTTAAGGATGAAGCAGATGGAGCCATGGCAAGGGACTGCAGAAGGGATAGCACAGCTGGCCAGGTGAGCATGGGCAGGGAGACTGGAGCAAAGCAGAGCCCAGCTTCAATCTCACCTCTGAAATGTGGTTTGGGATGAGAGTTGCAGAGAAGTAATCTTCCAATGGAGCAGAGCATGTCAGAGAGGAAAGGACTTTTCTTCATACACACTTCAGCATGTTTTATAAGGCAACATAAACTTGTGTTTAAGTCAGTTATGTAGGAGTTGCTTTCCAAAAGATGAGTGGAGAAGTTACCTACACAAATGTTGACACAAAGAAAACAGCCATCTCCCCTTGCAAGGGAAAATATCCCCCTCCCCGGACTGGGAGGTGCAAGTTCAGGGGCTGAGGCTTTCTGTTTTCAATCTGGCTTTGCAGCAGGTTGGCCACAGTACCTTTGCCATCAATACAGCTGCGCATGGAGCAGCGTGGCATTACAATGAGCCCATTGTAACCACGTATTTCCACTTAACAAGTGGCTGTCAGCCCATGTTTGATTAATGCCATTAGAAACGAGTGGCCATTGTTTACCTTGTAATTTATCAGAGGTAGGCTTTCCAAAAGGGATTTCAGGTAGGCACCTAATTCTTACGGACTTTTAATTATAACAGAATACCTAGCTTCATTAAGCACCTTTGAAAACCCAATCTGAAATGATCTGGCAGGAAGAGAAACGCTTCCAAGTCCTAGGACAGGGTTTGTCCTTGGCAGTTTTTAGAGAGAGGATGCAAGATGTGTGTGAACTGGAAGACTAACCTGTGCCTTTGGCAATTTGCAGACCGCAGAGGAGGACCAGTCTGGCACAGTGAAGGAGGCAGCCCTTGGAACGGGCAGTGCGAGTGCCCCACCACGCAAGGCCCCGCTCATCTGTTGTGCAGATGGCCTTGATAAGGACACCTTTAAAATTGTGAGCTACTGGGTAGCATTTAGCTGTAGAAAATCAGTGGCATCTCAGGGTTTTCAGAGGGAGGGAGCAAATGAAACCCAGGAGTCTGGCAGAGGGAGCTAAAAAAGGACACAAGACTTCATTCTGTAGCTTTCTTCCATGTCTAAAACCTTTTACCTCCTCATTGTTTTCCAGTCATGTGGACACTGCAGCACTTTTAGTTTAAAACCAAAAAACCAAACCACAAACACACAACCCCCCCCCCAAAAACCCAACCAAACAACGACAGCTTAGCCACATTTCACAAACACAGGTTGGTTTATGGGAACAGGTACTGCTACATTATCACTTCTCACGACACCATGTGCTTCCTTGGCTAAAGTGGTTTGGTTCCTATGCATCACTTACACTGCAGCTACCAAAGCTCCACCCCATACCATCCTCACCCAGCATGGGATATAACCTTCCTGTTCCTGGTATATCATGGCATAACCACACATGGCCCCATTCATGGCCTAATGCACATACCAGACAAAAAGATGCACAAAAGGGAGGGCATCCAGACACAGGGTTTGCTCCCGCATCACGTGTGAATGTTTGCAACACATCCCAGGTTTGGCCACAGGAAGAAGCAGCACGAGAAAAAGCAGTAAAGCAGTTCCCTTTCCCCCCCCTTGCAGAACAGCAGCTGTTTTGTAGCCTGAAATTTATACCTTTCACCCCACAATGTTAAAAAGGAATTCTCAGTCTTGGAAATCACTCAATTCCCTTTCGTATCATTTTGCCTATGGCATCACCAACCTTGGGATGTGCAGGGGCAACTCCTGCAGAGCAGTGGGAGTGCTTGACAGAGGTCCTGCTGAAGACCCACGTCAGGTTCCCCCATGTCTATACAGGAGACACTTAAACATAACACTCCTTCAGGGCTTCCTGCCCAGCTGTTTAATCAGTTTATTTAGTGAGAAGAACGCCTGACACCTGGATTTGAAGTGCTGAACACCTATGCCAACAATTTATATATACTGTTTTTTTGCAGTGCAAGGAGTTTCTGAGACCCTTCAAGTCATCCCTTCGGAAACTGCATTTGTCCCAGCACCACCTCGTGAAGAAAAAACTGAAGTACGTGAAGAAAAGTTTGGCCATAATTGGGAACCGCATCGATCTGTTTCTCCACGAGTTCTGCAGAGCCTCAGAAGTCACACACTGGCAGAAGTAAGGGTCTCCTCTTACCTGACACGGTGGTACCACACTGGCGATGCTCCCAGCGTGATAGGCTCCTGCCCATGCTGCTCCATGCGGGCATTTAGACACTTGCTTTGGCCATGCATTTCCAGGCCCTGGAAATCAGGTTGGGTGTCTACAGGAGGCTTGCAGAGCTGCTCCAACTGCCAAATACTCACAGATCTGGCAGGTCATTTTAGCAGAGGCCATGTGGTACCTCGTCCTGCCCAGCACAAGGCCCATTTTAATGTGCTGCCCATCAGCAACATCCCTTTGCAAGTAAAGGGGCTCCTACGTAGCCACCTGGGTTAATAGGTAACCCTTCCCA
>JANHGB010009475.1:22760-37969 GCA_026283785.1 Coracopsis vasa
GGCGGTGTTCAAGGCCAGGTTGGACAGAGCCTTGGGTGACATGGTTTAGCGTGAGGTGTCCCTGCCCATGGCAGGGGTTTGAAACTAGATGACCTTAAGGTTCCCTCCAACCCAAACCATTCCTTGACTCTTAATGCTCTGCCATCAAGGTGACCAAACACCCGTCAGGGACCAACACTCACAGCTGGTTTACTTCAAGTAGCTGAGGGATACATCGATTTTCAAATCTTCCTGCAACTTCTGTCAGCTCCTAAAGCCTTCATGTACCTCTTCCCTTCCCCAAACCACACACAACAGCCCCGGTCCCAAGAACAGTGGAGAAATCCTGATACCACCTCCCTCCCTCCCTCCAGCTGCAGGGTTTGCATAAGGGAGCATAGGGATCATTCACTCAAATGACACTATCCTGAACAGGAAATACTAAGGGTTTAATTTAAACAACAGTTACAATCATTTACTTTAAGGTGACCTCTGTCCTCACCACTTGCATCCCATTACCCTGGTGTGATTTCTTTACTTACCTTCAAGATGCATCCCACTGGATTTCCACTCTCGGCTCTCCCCTGTCAATGCAGCCCCTATGAAATGCCAATAACTCATTAACCTCCCTAGCGTCTGGAGTCACAGGGGCTGCCACACAGCTCCCTCCCCAGTACTCGCTCTCGGATGCACATGGAAAGCCTGCTCTAGGGGCATGGCAGGAAGGGGACGCCCCAGCTCTGCTCCCAAGGGAAAGCCGTGGGGATTGCACCCTCTGCTCCCGTAGCTCTGCCTGGTGCCCGAGTCATGGAATGCTGCAGTAACACCCCCAGATCTACTGCAACCACCCTGGCATTTACCTTCCTCTGAAGTCATCCAGCTGGACTCCTACTTTCTTAAAGGTATCAAACCATAACAGCAGAGACAGCAATCACAGACCAACAGCACCACGTTTCAGTCACCAGATGCCGATACAGACGTGTTCTAAGAGCTCAGTTTAGGAGGCACAGAACCAAGAACTAGAAAGGTTGCATTTATGTCATTACACGGAGAAGCAAATATCACACCCACAGCAAGGACAGCATCAGGGGAAGGTTCCATGCTCTGCAGAGCAGCAACAGAGCATTTTGCAGGCAACTGCAAAGTTGTTCCACAAACCTCCTGCGCTTGAACAGTTTTAGCCATTGGCCACTGCCACCTTTCTCCATCATTTACATGCCTTGGTGTGACTGGAGATGCTACAATGAGATCAACTCAAGAGTCCGGTCAGGATTTAATCCAGTCACATGAAGAGCATGCTATGGGTCTTACAAGGATCACTGCCAACTACTCTTGACCAAGCCACATCTCTTAGTCAGAGTCTGCTACCAAAGAGATCTTGGGTGACATTTAGGACCTTAGCTCCTTCCAGACAAGCCAACGCACCAAAGTATTAATGTGCTGGTGAAGTAGCTTAGGGAAAGAAAAAGAAGTTCACCCAACCCAGCAAGGCTGGAGAACAAAGCTATGGTTAAACCAAGTGAACCAAGGCATCTGGTTGTCAGAGACAACCGTGACACCTCCCTGTCCTGCCCCATGCTGTCCACGCTCCTGGCTGCCTTAACTTGAAGGCAAACCATGAAAGACAAACACAAAGCAAAGGTGAAACAACAGCAGTGGTTCATGTAGGCCACTGCCATTGGTGTCAGTCAAGCAACACCTCTCATCCCAAACAAAACCTTGAGGTCTTTGAGATCCCTCAGTCAATAGCTGGAAATGGAGAGCCAGGACTGGAAACCCCAAGCAAAGAAACAGTCTCCAGATAAAGGAAGCACAAATCCATGCACCCATCCTGAAGCTTTTGGCCACTTCTGCAGTACAGGGGGTACAACACAGCTCCTTGAGGACAGTTTTAGGCACTGCCTAAGTTCTGACATCAGTCATACACACTTCATCCAAGTAGTTTTAACAGGACTTAGGAATTTGTAAGAACTTTGTAATTCATCAGTGGGCATTCAGGGATAAAACGTTCTGCCTTGCAGACAGCTGCATGTTTGTAGCACCTCACACAGTCATAACCAAAAACTCCTATAAATAAATTAGAGTTTAAATCCACACACAACTAAGTTGGATTTTCACTGAAGAGCCATTGAGGTTATACTGCAGCCTTAATACCACGGGGATGTTTTTCTAATGCAAATACTTCTTTTCACGTCAGTGAAGCTATTCCAAGCATACAGTCCTTAGCTCTGCATTCACTAACCACGTAACTGCATTTTAAAGATGGTATTATTCAGCCTTTTCCCACAAAAATATACTTGAAGGCACCAGAATATGAACTATGGTCTGTTCAAGTTCAGTTCTTAAGAGTCGTGGCTGAGATTCCTCTTTCTGCTCTGCGCTCTGTCTTGAAGACCACCACAGCTTCCCCTGTCCCAGACTTCGTACAGGAATTAAAAGCCAGACCCCAAAGATGCTGCTGAGACCAAGCCCTGGAGGAAGCGTGCTCAGAGCCCCAGCACAGACTGGCCTTTGACAGCTCAAACACAAACCCCTGAAAATAGGGGCTGTGGGGAAGGAGAAAACCCAGGACCGACAGAATGTGAACTACAGGAGCACGGCTTGTGCTGCTCTAAGAGGAACTGAGGTAACAGCAGTGAGTTGTTCCTAGTTAGCTACATTACACAGACCTTCAACTGAGATTTACCTCAACATTAAAAAGCACAAAGAAAACCAAACCCAACACCCAAACCAAAAAGCCACACAACCAAGCAGCCCCCCCAACAGCAGAATAATTAAGACAAGCTAGTGAGATAGGCATTATAAGAGGATCTTTACAGCTCTTTACAGCTCTTCTGCTTTTTCAATTAATATAAAGGAATCGGTTTCTGGTTGTACTCTTGTTTAATGTAGAAATGAAGCATCACAAGAAAATAAGAATTAAAAGAGAAGACCTGTTTGTGCTTTTTGGCATTTTCCACTGACCCCTGCGGACTGTACACGGAGTTGTGTTCTCCAGAAACACAGGTTGAGCTGGATTGGAATACAAAACTAGTAGCTGGTATAAACAAGTTACTGCCTCAATTATTAGAGTAAGCCCATCCAAAAAGGAGAGAAAGAAAAGAGATGGCTGCAGGAAATAGTTAAAGCATTTCTAGTTTTTGCTTGTGGCATCGACATTAATATTTGTATAAGCTCACTAGGTAAAGACATGCCATCGCAACCGCTAACGAACGTTCACTTCCTAGGTTTGTATCTATTACATGAATATAATTTTGCACTGATCATACATCTAAATGAAATAATCCTACTGGAAAAGTGAATGCAGGGGCAGAAATATTAAATTAAAGCCACTGGTCCAAAAACTGTTCCTAGCAGGCTGGTCCACTTTCGATTTTCCTGGTCCTGTTCAGAAGATGAGCACTCTCGGTTGGTACCAAAGAAAACTACGATTGCTGGTCTACTGGATCCTCTATCACTGATCGATGAACACTGGTCCAGTTCAGGGTGTTCACAACAACACATGGTGGTGACTGGCTTAACCCCCTGGCACGGTTCACAAAGAGTATGTTGCTCTCCAGAGTGGTTCTTTGCCACTTTTCTTCGTAAGGCAGACCCAAGGCTAGGGCATCCTCCCTTCTCTTGATATTTACGATTAACTTTGCTACGTGTACAGTAGAAAGACCCTTCTCCTGTAACTTCTTATCGTACAGCATTTATTCTTTCTAGATATCAGCAGAAAGCTCTTGATGAAACCTTCCATTCGTAATAAGAATGCAACTCTTTTGAGCTCAAACAGTTTTATTTAAGGTTTTCTTGCAGACTTTCTGCAAAGTAGCTTCTTTTGAAAGAAGAGAGAAAGAAGGGGTTTTCTGGAATACCAAGTTCAAAATGTGAGCCGAACTAAACATGCCATACACATGCTGATAAGAATTTAACACACATTCATCCGTATGGGCACTCTTCAGTAGACTGGACCAGTGTTTCAATGCAAATTCCAGCCCCCAGAGAACTACATGGTTTAGATTTCACAGTATGACTTTTCCCCCTGTAACCTGGGGGGAAAAAACCTTAACTGGTTTATTGACCAAGTTCTTAACTACTCTGTCCATCAACGTTCTGAGACATCAGAAAAGACTGGACCACTTCTTCAGTGGATTGAGGGCTGGTGCTTACGTCCTCCAGAGCATCTGTAACCGAGAACTGCCGATCCCGCAACCGGTTCCAATTGGCCAAAATATTGTGGTATTCAAAAACTTTCTCATAATTGCCAATGGAATTGTACAGTTTAATGAGACCTCTGTAATCATATTCAAGTCCACTGTATCCTTCCCCAAAAAGCTTCTTTCCTAAAGAAATCCAAAAGAAAACAAAATTAAAAGGTTGTATCTTATTTCTGGGGTCATTTTTTAACTGACAACACGAACCTTTCTGTTCTGGTGAATCAAGAACCCCAACAATATGCAAGCTTCCTGGAGGATGCTTCGAATTCTATCTACCTCCTGCTTTCAGGATATTGGAACTTGTCCTCAGGGACTCTATGACTGGATCATTAATTGCGCTGTAGCTTTACATGCGCAGTCACATAAAGGCTTTTCTGTAACGCACTGTACAGAACTGTACACAGACAGACGGGCTCCAAGCTGAGCCACAGCATGGCCCAAAAATGCATTTGATTTGGAATTATGAGTTTACTGCAAATGATAACAGGCAACAAAACTATTTAATGAGCACACAGTCAGGCTGACGGGCACAATAGCTCTCCATTCCTTTCACAATTTAACTTCATTCTGCACTTCCAGCCACAGCTCCAAAACGTAATCTAGAGACAAACATCCAAGCTTCTAATTATTCTGTTTCCAGATGCTTTCAAGAATGAATTTTGATGCAGCACTGAAAATAATATAATTCCAGAATTCAACCCTGGGAGAACATTCAAGAAAAAGCATTGTATTTAGATTGCAACCACATACAAAATAAACCAGGCTGCATTGCAGTAAGTTGTGTATGAAAAACTTGAATACATGACTTAATAATGTTTCCTGCAGTACTAAACCTTCTATACAGTCACACATTTTAAGAATCACCTACCAATTGCTATGGACCTCAAATAGAGCTTTTCAGCATTTTCATACTGGTTCATATCATAGTTATAGAGAGAAGCTAGATGGCCCACTGACAGGGCAACTTCATAATCTTCTTGACCTAGAAGCTGCTCCTTGATCTGAATTGCCTTGATGTGCATTTCTTCTGCTTCCTATGAGGATCAAATTCACAGAGGTCAGTCAGACACCATGCACCATAACATAAAAAGAGGAGGAAAACAAGGCAGGTTTAAAGAAATGTAACTATGGAGAAGCTAAAGAGTCTGCAGTATTTTATAAAAGGAAAAAAGAAAGCCAAAACTAAATCAAGTTCTTCAAGCTCTTAGTCAAGTGGATCAGCAAGCAGTATTGCTCTTTCTGTTGTCAAGACTGCTG
The DNA here is from genome assembly GCA_026283785.1 of Coracopsis vasa. Classification (NCBI taxonomy): domain Eukaryota; kingdom Metazoa; phylum Chordata; class Aves; order Psittaciformes; family Psittacidae; genus Coracopsis; species Coracopsis vasa. The sequence goes on from JANHGB010009475.1 coordinate 28,199, forward strand.
TCACCCTGTCTCTGAAGGCATCCTGCATCTCAATGGATTCTTTTTGTGCAAAGCTTTAGAGAGATGAATTATAAAGTACAAGTTTTCCGGTTGTAAAGCTACCAACTGATGTTATGAATCATGGACACTGAAAATCGTCATTTGCTGTGGAAGATTTATAGATGTCTGCAGATTTTAAGTCAAGACCTTAAGGTCAGTATAATCTTACCTTAAACTTTCTCATGGACTGATACAGTCTTCCAAGGTTGCCATAGTGTTTTGCTGTTTGTACATTAAACTCCCCAAAGGCTTTTTTAGCTAACTGGAGTGAAGACAGATGCAAGTCATGAGCTTCCTGAAGTAACCTCTGCTCAGTTTCCTTGTTGTGACAGTCTATTGCAATCTCCTCCAAGATAAGTGCTGAATGTGGGAGGGGAAAAACAAGGTTACTGTGGCCCAAACACAAAGAGGTGTTAACTGTAGGCAGCAGAAGGCCTTCTATCCAAGACATCTCATCAGACTTTGTGTTTATTACAAACTCTTTCCAAACAGGTTACACCAGGTACCAAGCTCCCAACATGTATTTTTATACTCTCCAGTCCCTCAAAGGTGAGGTTTTAAAGAAAGGATTTATGTATTTTACAAGTGTGTTGGCAGAGGACACTGAGGGCTACAAATATTCCAGAGTGACATCCATTTGAGATAAAAACCAACTCAAGTGGCATTGCCTCTGTTTGGGAACCGAATAAACACACCTGAGCGAGTGATTTCAAACTGTCCCTTAACACAGTGAAGGGTCCTACCTTTAACTCGCTTTGAAGATGCCAAGAGAAGGTGGTCTTCTGGGAGAATGTGAGTTATAATGCCAATAGCACGTTCAGCATGGAACCTGAAAGTTTAAGTAACACATTCATGATAGATATATACAAGTTAACAGCTGACTGATAGACTATTAGAACATTAATGCAATTAACTGAAGCATTTAAATTCTAACTGGACAGTCCACATCATTTAAGAACATTTTTCTCCCTTTACAGGACTAACTTTGCTGCTAGTGCCTCAAACGCTTGTACTCACAGTGCATTGTCAAACTTTCCAGAGCTGTACTGGTGAACGTATGAAGAGTAAGCCAAGTCTTCATGAGCTGTAGCTACATGGATGTTTTTACCTCCAAATACTGACTGCCGGATATCAAGAGCTGTCTGAAAGAGTTACAAGAGAAGCATTTCATCCATCAATACACCAAAAAACCTCAAATCAATCTCTCTTGTTGTTAAAAAGGGGGGAAAATAATCTACTGGCTCTGAAATTCTGTGGGCCTATGTACTCGAGACACTGAATATATAAAAGCCACGTTGGAGTCAGGGGGAAAAAAAGCAAAACCCCGTATTTCAGAGTACTTTGGTGTTTTGTTTTTAAAGAACAAGCATTGCAGTCATTTAATCAACTATTATTTATCTCCATAAATTAATGCATGTGAATTTCAGTAGAAACATTTCAGACACTATGAGGATTAAGGGAAACTGAAGACACACACTTAGTCCTGCTGCATACCTGATAGATGGCAACAGACTGGCATATATTGTCTACATTGAGCAGGTAAAATCCATAGTCTAGTAGCGTATCAGAGTATTTGGGGTGCTTGGCTCCGAAATGCTCCCTGTAGAAATATATTTCTATTACAAGCTGAAGCAAGAGCAATGTAATTTTGAAAGGTCTGGGGTTTTTCTGGAATGCCACTTACCTGGCAAGGTACACTGCATGCTTTATCAGCTGCTCAGCCTTCTTAAATTCACGTTTTACAACACAAGCCTAAACAGGTTGAAATGAAGTGTGTGAAGAGGTGCACACTCCCAACTCATCTCCTCCAGACGCTGGTGCAGTTCCTAACTACTAGTTTTAATTTCAGAATATGGTTACTAAAGGACTTCTCAGTTATTAAAGGTTGACAGATAACATTCATAAACTACTATTTTATCCTAACTAAAAGGCTGGTGATGTACCTAGTCTAGATCAAACAGGGAACAGAGCACCTTTCCAGGGAATGCTCTCAGATTAACTTTGTCATGATGTGCATTTGAACAGCTGGAGCTCAAAACCAATCCTCCACCAGGTCTGAGACAGAGGTGGACCAATTAAACACAACTAATAAGCCCTAAGGCTCACGAAACGAACCTGGTTACCCAGGTATACTGGAGGGACCACCTATGCTCACCCATTCTTGGTAGCAATTCAGTTACAAAAGAAACATGGAAGAGTCTTACTTCACCTTTGAAGCTTGTCGTAAAACATCCACTACTACTTTTACAGGCAGGCCAACTGTGATCTCCTTCATGGCTTCTATGCACCATTTATAAGCCTGTTGAACAAAGTTACCAACATAACAAAGCTGGAACTTCACAAGGTTGCAACGTTAAGAAAAAACATTACTTGGCTATGAACAGTGCAATGGTCATTTACATCACAAAAGTTAAATACTGTTGATTACTTCTATGTAATGAAACTTGTTCAGAGATGTGTTAAAGGACAGGCTTAAAAAGCACTCTTAAGGTTAATACTGCATAAGTATTTTATGCTAGCCTAAGGCATGTATTATAACAACTTTCACTGACAAAAAGGGGTATTTTATAAACTTCAAGTAATCCTCACGATTCCTATTGTGTAGGACAACTTCCTGGTCAGTGTACTTAAAAGCTAAAGGAAAACCACAGTTTATACAGAGGTCACACTTCAGGCAGTTTTTATAAGATAAGTGCAAGGAATTGTTAGCTGTGTTCAGCTATTCAGTTTTACCTATAAAAATCAGCTTTTTAATGTAATATTTCCTTCACAGATGACCAACACATACCACTGATTATCACACATCATTTCTTAACGTTGGTCAAAGTACTCAGAACACTACATAGAAAAACATCACTACATCAAGTATTCCCCAGGCACTGCCACACAGGGACCGAAAACAAGGACCAGGAGCTCCAGCTAAAGAGATGAAGTGAATACTGAGCCAGTTGTGGAACATCCAAGCAGATTTCATAACCAGTTTTCTGAAGCAAACCACAACCAAAATCCCACTCACCTCATCGTAGTGGCTCTTGGCAAAGAGCAGTGCACACAGCTCCCCGTAGAGCGCCGCTTTGTTCGCCTGCTGCCCGTGTTTTGCAAGTTTGTCCATGTAAGACTGAGCCAGTTTGAATGTTTCCTCTCCCAAGTGATATTTACAGTTACCATTTCGAACGTGCAGCAACCTTAGGAATATGTAAAGAGATCTTCTAAATGGTTTCTGAATAAACCCCCTCAATGTACAGTACTACCACGGAGCTGCAATTTGTACTATACTTACAATAGAACCAGGCTGTCATCCCAACAAAGCTGCATTGAGTTCAATAGTACAGCAGAGCTATTTACTTCTGTAACATTTCAGTACTCCCCAGGCTTTATCTCTTGCATGGCAAGAACTGCTACTGCTGGAGATGTCAACTGATTTTAAGTATTGATGCAGTTCTACATATTCAGAGCTTAAATCACTTTGGTGTGGTGGCTTTGTGTTTTATTTCTCCTAAACCAGTCTTCTCAACACTGATAAAATTCCACTTCCAAACCCCTGTAATACACAGTATCAAAACCCTTCTACCTCCTTTCCACAGTACGGTAAGCTGAAACAGACACTGGGTAAGCACAGACATTGCTAGCTCTCACACGTCTCTGCACTCTTCCCTCCTACCTCAACTAGCCCAGCACTTCACAAGGGGGCACAAGGGGGTGTCTTCACAACAGATTCAGTCACATCCATTTGAAATGATGTCCAGCACTGACTCAGCACCACCAGAGAAGACTATTCTATTGAACCAGGTCACAGCAACTCTAAAACCCCTCTCCCCCACCTTGGCCCATCTTCCAGCCTGCTGCCTTCCCATTTGAAGGATTAACAGAAGCTTCATGAAACAACAGCCAAATGCACACAATAAAACACAGCACTACTGAAACACACTCTTGTTTCTCTAGAGAAATAACAACTTCAGCTTCTGGCATTGATTTAAAGCAAAAGTAAAGACTTTTTTTCCCCTCCCTTAGTGTAGGCTGACGCTTATTTACTTTAAAGAGATACAGTCAAAATGTGTGTGTTATCATATTCCAAGCCTAAAGGGCAGAACTGTATTCCCACCCATTGCAGGCTAAGAAGAGACAGCTGTTCCTTCTCCATTGCAAATGCCTGCCATTTAGCACACATGAAATTTTGGTAAATTAACCTCCATTGTCCCTCCTACAAATCTGTTATTAGACAATGAGTAATAGAGATTGAAAAACATCAGGCGGGCCCTCACAGACTGAGGGTAACAGGACACAGGAAGAGAAATACGCAGAGTGAAGCAGACATAATGCTGTACTGCAGAGAGGCTACAATTCAAAGTGGGAGCTCATACATAGGTACAGCATTTTTTTCCTTTTATGATACATTATGATAGATCTTCCAACAAACTGGTAAGGGAGAAGTAACAGTGAGGTTTTTGATCGAATGCTTCTCTTCTCTAAACCCATTTCCTGTTAGCATCTGCTCCACGTAGAGATTTAAGCTATTGTAGCCGAGCCTCCTGCAATGGCAAAACAACACATCGAAGCTTGCCTTCTGAGTTCAGCCTGCCTCTAACTTAGGCTCCCCCTACGCCTTCCTAAGGAAACGTATCCTGAAACTCGAGCACTAACAGGAGAGGAAATCAAGTTCACGTTTTCACAAGAAGGGAGCACACGGCAGATGTGTGAGCCATGCAAGAGAACATCAAAAGAAATGACAAGACCTTCGAAACACCCCTGAAACAAGCTACGTAAACACCAGCTTCCCAATCAGAAATGCAGCAACACGGCTCAAAACCAGAAAGGAAAACAGCAACAGCCACATTTTTCCTTCAGTTAGGTCTGAGAGCTAAACACGATGTAGAAGAGCACCATGTTCTGGGTCGGAGGCAGCAGAACACTATCTAGCATTCATGCAACGAGAGAGGAATTTGAGAAACTTGAGAGCAAAACTAAGCAATTACAGTTTCCCTAAAGAAGGAAACTATTTTGTCCACACCATTCAGCTGGGAGCTGCTACACAATGCCAAAAATAAGAAGCCCAAATCCCATGTAATGGTATAAGCCAGTAGGGATGGTGCTGCAATTTCGATAAGCGCCTGGGAAAGATAATATCCAGTATCTGGATGCTGCAGTGATAGGGTCTAAAAACAAAGAAATCAACCAAAAACCAGGCTAAGCCTAACCCAATCCTCTAGGATAAGCAGAGTTTATGTGATCCAGTTTAGAGTAACAAGAAATCCTTTATTAAGCCAAAGGAATTTTAGAAGATAAAGCCAAGAGGAAGAAAAAAATGCCTTAGGACATTTATGTTAATAGCTATGAATCATTTTGCTGTCTGCAATAGCAGCTTTTGGGGAATAGCCTCCCCCCCTCAATAAAAACATTCTCTAAGAGCATACAAACATAGCAAACAATGTTACACAGCAGTTTAGAAGTCCAAGAACATTACGAAAAACCCCAAAGACCCAGTAAAACATGAAACAATGAAGTGAGAGAACCACATATTTGTACTATATATTTGTGCCTTCTTGTTTAACATCTAAGAATGAGGGAAAGGAAACCAAAAGGAGCACACACATGCAGGAAAGTAGCATACAGGCCCGTAGAAATCTCAGATCTTCACTTTTTCTCAAGTTTCTCCATACAATTCACTACTGCTAGTACAAACAAGCACCAAATTCTACATACATAACACTAAACTTTGCATGTTTTTAAACTTCTATTATTAATACAATGCATTCATTTCCCAGAGATCAGACTTTCAAACTTTTAGAGTAAGAGCAGCCACTTTTTTTAAATAGTGTCATATTTTCAGAAGCTGGACTTATTCTCTGGAAATTCCACCTACCTCTGGTGCAAGCACAGTGGTAAGGACAAGATATTCCACAGCAGGGATTAGACAGCAACAACAAAAAGATTATCTTGCTGCCTCATGACTTCAAAGCTGAGTATAATGACCGTGCTCTCCCACAAGAAGAGTGTTCCAAATTCCTTCTATTATCATTTCCAAATAAATGATGCTGTTATTTGACTATTTGGGAGAGGCCTGAAAATAAAGCAGTGTCTCCTCATTCACACTGCTGCCAGAGGGACTTAATGTTACAAGCAGGCCAGCCATCAGCTGCTCAAACTGAATTAACATCCCCAGTTCATCCTAGTATCTGATGGTTTTTCCTAGCACAAAGTTAAAATCATCTCCTCACAGCTGTGTGGGCTGTACACAGCTGTCCAACAGAGTCACCTTTTTGACTTTATTTACCTTCTCTTCATTTTCCCCCCCTATTTGGGGAAAGGGAGGGAGTTCATTTTTCAGGCACCTCCTCCAGCTTGTCAAGCAGCCTGATACAACTTCTAGATTAATTAGAAGATGAAAGACCAAGTACCAGCAGCACTACTATATATATCATCCCCTAGCTCTAGGAAGGTGTACATGTGCCCAGTCTTTTCCTGGCATCATCTTATTTCTGGAAGAAGACCCAGTGGTAGCTGGCAGGGCAGAACAAGGCAGAGCAGCAGCCACTGTCAAGGCCCTCTGGTTGGCACATAAAATAAGCAGCTACTGGCAAAGCCTATTTATCCTTCATATTTGTCCAACCATAACACAATGCATGGGTTTTTTTTGAGCAGCTTCCCAAAACAAGCTTTGCCCTATATTCAGATAAATACAGTACATACTTTGTTGCTCATTACAACAGCTAAATCAAAAATAATCCTATTTTAACTAGGCTCACTAGCACACACCTATTCACACACATACCTGGAGCATGCAAAAGAGATCAGTCATGGTGTTACCAACAAAAGCAAGCCAGCTACTCACTGCAGGCTGCAGCAGGGCAGCACACATTGAGGTACAACTAAAAACTCAAAGATAATCTTTGAGGCCTCTATGAATGGAAGTGGAAGCTCCGGGGAGAAGACAACAGCCTTGAGAAACAAGGTACAAACGTCAAATGCCTCCTAAAAGCAAAAATTCTTTTCCAAATGTTTAAGCTGTGGTTAAAGGTGCCCACAAGAACTGGACATTTAAACATTTACTTCATCACACAGTTCAGTAGCACAGCTATGAAGCAAGAGAACTCACTGGATGTGCAATCAGGAAAGGTGTGTTTTTCTCTTAGTCCCATCTCAACCGTGTTTACATCGCTTCTGTTTGGATTTGCCAAATTCTTCTTGTAGTAAATATAATTTCAGCAAACACCAACACGTAACACTCCTTCATATGCAAACCCCCTTGAAAACACCAAGGTGCTGGACCACTTTCACCACCCAGCATCTGTTACCCATGACACATTAAGCAGAAAGGCAAAATGGCTTTTTTTTTCGCCCCCACTGAACTGTGCTGCCAGTTTACAAGCAGAAAACCCAGGGATTAGCACAAAACGAGCACCTCCTGAGCTTCCGCTCTAGCCAGGCAAGTATTCTAGTGCAGCAGAACACTAAAGGGAGCAGCTGAAGCTTGATGGCTCCAAAGCATTAATATGTCCAAAGACATATTAATGTGTATTTCACAGTAAGAGTTACAGGAATTAAAGGTGAGCTCACCTTACACAGCATTCTACGGCACGAAACCAGTGAAGGATTTCATCGTGAAGGGTGCATAACTGAAGGCAGGAGAGAAATACCTTCTCAGCATCACTGTACCAGCCTGCATCTGATAGGAACCCCCCTGAAAAAAAAGAAACCAACATAAATCAAGAACAAAGAGAAATTTGAACAGCAAAACACCTTTTTAAGAGAAAAAAGGTTTGCCCAAGTCTTGTAAGGAAACTTATTACTTATTTCACAGAACTGCATATTATGTATGAGAATCCTGTCAAGGTTAAACCCTCCAGTCATGAATTGAAAAGGATGAAGTGTCAGAGTAGAAGAATTCTCCTCCAGTTGAGGATGACTTTTTGGTATTACATAGTCTTCCTACAGTTTTCTATTAAGAAATATTTACCAATACTAAAGTTATGCAAAGTCTTAACGTTAAGACTTCACATCAGCAAACAAATTTTAAGTCTAAACCACCTGAAATAACAAAGATGAGCCTAAATATTCTTAGATATAGAAATCCAACACATTTTTCTTAAGACACCAAGTAGTTTTCTAAAAATTACATTCCAAAACCACATGTGCTCTTTAAAAAGAAACCACAGACATTAACAGGAAAAAAGATAAGCATTAGCTTAACTGAAGCTTGCATGAAAGAAAGGATGACATTTTAAACAGCCTATCATCATCGGTTACCTAAAACAAAACCAATCTGGATTGCTTTTTCTTTTACAGCAGAATCCGATTCTGCAATGTAGGAGCACCGTCTACTGAAAGAATAGGCCAGTACAGAAGCAACTTTTACTCCATGGTCCATCAAAGCCTGGAAGCAGTGATGAAGCAGATGCCTGAAACAAAAGAAAACAGAATTTGATTCCAGATGAAGTTTTTAAAGCATTGCAGCCAGTTGGCTCTTGAGTGCCATGAATTCAAATGAGTAGTGATTCAGAGAAATAACTCCAACCCTCTCTCAAACCAAAACCAGATGAATACAAGCATAGTTGTTAATCTCAAGGCTAATGGTTCACAGTTGTTGGATTATCCAACAAATAAAGTGAGCGTACATGAAGTTCTTTACTAGGACATCCTCCACTATAAGCAAAACACAAGCTACCCACACAATACTAGAACTGGAAAACAACATTTTCAGCTAAAACTTTGTAGGGGGGAAGCCTCAAATCCACCCTCACCCCACACAATTTCAAGTCCCATTGAAATTGCCAATAAATGAGCAATGACGAAGCCATGAACACCACACACACACGCAATGGGAGGGAGGCATGTCTAAAGACTCAAAAATTATTCCAGTTACAAAGAACATCAAGTTCTGAGCATAACACCACAAATTCAAATATTTAATGACAGGAAAACTCTTTACACTGGGGTGATCCTATCAGCTTGATAACCCTTCACTTAGGATTTGCTACAACAGCTAACAGGTACTTCAGCACCACTGAGGACTGGCTGGGCATTGATCAGTTGGTGGTGAGCAACCAGCGTCTTTTTGCATTGCTTGTTTTTCTTGTTTATGCTTTTTTCCTCTCTCTGTTCTTTTCTTCCTCCCCCCTCCCCCCTTTAAAATTAACTTTACGTCAACCCACAAGTTTTCACACTGTTACCCTTCCAATTCTCTCCCCATCCCACTGGGTGGGTGAGTGAGCAGCTGTGTGGCTCTCAGCTGCCTAGCAGGGTTAAACCATGGCACAGCAATAACAAAGAAAGCACTCTGGGGACCAAGTACCACAGATGACTTTGTACATTTACATAGAGGTTCTAATTGTCTTATTTTTCGGAACAGAGAAAGACTTTGTAAGTTAAAAGCTCATCTGTAAATCTAAAGAAATATTCTTATGGTTAACAGACAGGCTAGTAAGACCAAGAAAATTAGAGATCTTCCAAACTCAAAACCTAGGTCAAGAAAAAGCTAAAATAAGATTTATCAGTTTATAAAGATACTTACCTTTTATCTAAAGCTCGAAGCACCTTTGCAAAAACTTCTAGTTCACAAAATTCACTACCCAGTTGACATAAGCGGCCCTGTTGGTAAAGCTGAAAGAAAAAGAGAAATACATTTCACAGTTTAAGAGTGAGTTCTTACTACAGCTTAATAGAATCATAGAATAGGGTTGGAAAGGACCTTAAGATCATCTAGTTCCAACCCCCCTGCCATGGGCAGGGACACCT
>JANHGB010009476.1:0-29162 GCA_026283785.1 Coracopsis vasa
ATGGGGCAGCCACAGCTTCTCTGGGCACCCTGTGCCAGCACCTCAGCACCCTCACAAGGAAGAATTCTTTCCTAATATCTAATTTAAATCTCCTCTCTTTCAGTCTAAAGCCATTCCCCCTTGTCCTGACACTACATGCACTTGTAAAAGCTGCTTTCTTAAGGTGGTCATCTACAACAGTGCTAAGCTTTTTGTCTGATGCAGATGACACAGGCTGGTGAGTTTGACAGTGGGGGTGGAGGAAGAAGGAAGTCTCCTTTCTTAAGGAAGAGGCTGATATCTGCAATCCAGTTTCAAGCAAAATTCCTGGCAGAGGTATGTTTTTCCAGAGTTAGCTGGATACTTCTCACTGGGGTGTCTCTCATTATTTAATAGGCAAAACAACACAATTAAAAAGGTATGCACAGAAAGCTGCTTTGTTACTGAAGCCTTCAGGTGTACTCTTAAGAATTGCAGCATATGAGCCACTTGACTCAGACTTATGAAAGACCAAGCTGAAAGATTCTTTTATCCTCAGACAGGGCAGAAAAAGCTCTCCCAGTCAGCCAAGCCCTCAAGACAAAGGGAACCCTTTATAGGTGGGGCTCTTCACAGTTCTCTGTCTTGATCCCTTTCTGGCAATACACAAGCAGTTTACAGCTCCGTGCAGGCTGTCAGTTGCACCTCAGCATAATCCATCCTTAGGCCAGGATAAAAGATCACACATGACCTAGACTGGCTTTTAATAGAGATACAACAGCTCTCAAGACAAAGTTGTATTCCAAAGAAATTCAACATTCCTAAAATTACTTCACATACCAGAATCTGAAGACTATTGAGGACACGAGAGAAGATACAGCTCTGGAACAAAGGTTAAAAATTCACTACTCAAGAAGATCAGACCTTTCTTATCCATTCTTCTGATGATGAAATTGCAAAGATAATTTCCCAGAAGTTTAACTGGGTCCATAATCTGTATTACTGACCAGAATGGCTATTTCACTGACAAAGAAATCCATGGGCAAATAATACTCTGTCTCTGAGAGATCATAGAGAGCCTCCACTTTCAACAGCTCTCTCAAAATCATCTAGGACTGGGATCATCAAGGACTGGGAAGAACTTAGGGAACTCATCTCAGTACAAAGGTCTTAAGGTTTATGGTTTTCATGCAGCCTTGGCAATGAAAACCAGTCAGGTCCTTTGAATGGTTCTAGCTCAATGCCATCCATGAAAGGTATGGAACAAAAAGCAAAGACTGGGTAACAGTGGTACTTCTTTCGAGCCCTTCTGATTCTCAAGGATGGGACACTGTCAGTGGAACTGAACTTTACTGGCACTTCTGGATGATTCTAGGTATAACCCTGACCGCTGGAACACAACAGACCTCCTCCTGACAAATCTGAAGGTGATCCATCCATCAAACCCTTTCAGTTCAAAGGCAAAGAAACTCTCTGCCTCGTCTGGGTCCTCAAGCAAGCAATTCGGCTACACTTTGCCGAATTAGAATCCACAGCCTTTTTCAAAGGAGGATACAGAAATGCATTGTGTTCAAGCCATGATCATGCTGACAACAAGTACCAAGGTGTACGCATCCTGGTGATAGGAGATTCCTGAAGCATATTGGACGCCCATCAAAAACTGAACAGAGTTTTAACACTGACCACAGGCAGTGTTACCATGAAAATCCTAGCTCTAAAACATTGGATCTAATTCACAGAAAAAATAAATTAGCTCAAAAGCAAACACTGTCATAATGCTGGACATCTCCCCCCTCCTCAGAGCTGGTACACTTGCCAAGTAAAAAATTCAGCAGATGGTTTTTATGTGGTGGGTAACATTTTAAAAATACTACAAAATAAGAATGCTTTTGCAGAGTTATGACAGCTGCGTGTGAAGTGAGCTCTCAGTATTATAAAATAATCACAAATTTTTCTGTTCTAGATATAAAAACCCACCTACCAATCTCTGCTACAACAGGCAGATATTTTTACTCTATTTTCCACAGAAAAACTGTTAAGTTGGCAGATTGACTGCTAAAGCAAATCAGATCTATTCCAATCAAGTTACACAGGACTTGAGAAAAAGACTCATATGAACTGAATATGAGCCATTTTATGCAACATCTTTGTTTGAACTGGGTCCCAACTAGGCAAGATAACCTTTACTTGCTTTTTATTCAAAGATAAAGGCATATAAGTACCTTTGAAGGAAATGAAAACAAAATCTCAAATGCTCAAAACTTTGTAATGCCAAGTAAGCCTTGAATATTTTTTCCTTTGTCTGTAAGAGAGTATCTGGGAATATGGGTATGCCAATACTCCATCTTTATCTTTGACATCTCTCCTATAAATTATGAGCTGCAAATTCGATATATGCCCTTTCACAACTATATCCATAGCAGAATTCTCCATTCCTGAGAAGTTTAAAAGATTGAAAGCTAGAAGAAGGAAACACAAGCTTTTAAAGTGAATTCTACAATAAATGTAGCAAGAAGCTAAAACCATTGTTGTCTGCAGACATAATTAACTTGATATACACACTTCAACGGCAGCTGTCAAGCTCAGATTGACAAGTTAGCAGATTTACTCAATCTGGTTATGTGTGGTTTCTTGATTTTGGGTAGAACTCAGAAGGTTACTGTGCACCCAACAGTATTTAAAAGAAGCCATGCCATGTCCTGGTAGAAAACAGAGCTCTGACAACTTAGGGCACTCTGTGGCTTAGTATTCTGGTGTTAACTAGGCAGCTGAGTTTCTCTAAAGGTGGTACTTCTAGATGTTCCACTGATCTTCTATAGCCACAACTCTTACTTGTATGAAAAAATCTTTCTAGAAATGAGTGGGTATATGTGTAACATTTTGGGTGCGATGTTCTGGAAAGTAAGAGATAAGTGATGCATTTTGACTTTTCACATAAACTATTAATAAATGCAAGAAGGAAAACATTTTATGGCATTAAATATGTTCACCAAGCTGCTGTAACTGGGTATTTCTACAGTTTAATATTCTATAGCAAGTGCTGTAAACAACTGCTTTATTTGCTTACTGAAAGCAGGAATCTTAAGTCTGAGGCTGTTGTTACTAAAGCCTGATTTTGGAAAAGAGGCCTGAAACAGCCCGATAATAAACTTATTTAGTCTGACTTGAGAAATGCTATGGAAATCCACATCTGACCTCCACAGTTTCTAAAAATAGTCAACTTTTTTTCAGCTGAGGAAGTTTCCTCCATTTAAAATCTTGCTTACCTGATGGAAACCACTCTTTAATATTTCATATCTTTGCTGCACATAGCCAAAGAACGGATAAAGAGTGGAAAGTCAATTCTGTGCTTTCAGCCTTGTAAGCTAGGGCATTTTTTATTCATCAATTCAATTGCCTGACTTCATCTTCAAAGAACTTTTTCCCCAGTTGCCACATTAAGTAGCCAGTGGGTAAATACTGAAAGGTCAACAGTTGCTTCTCTTGCTACAAACACATACCAAGGAGAGTTATGTGTGTTTGCACAACTGACCTTCAGTCACCAAGACATCTCAAGGCATGGAAGGAACATGAAGGAAGTGGATGAACTATCATTTATTTTGCCTTTCTGTGGCATGATAAATTTCAGTGGCTGCCTGCCCTCTATCAGAGTACTAGATTTTGTGTAGGGGAGACAAAATATTATTTAAATGAAACAGTGCTATCATATCTTTTTACTGAAGACCAAAACATACTGTGGATTTGATTTTTGGCAACATCTCTAATTTGTTTTTGAAAGAAATCCTGATCATCTTCCAAAATTTAGACAGAACCTCGCTATGAGCTTCCAAGATTTATTGCTTTCTTTGTATAATTGCTACAAAATGATTAGCAAGATACACATGGCAATACAAACAATACAGTCTGTATTTTCTTCCTTTTGATTGGCACCACAATCAGGTCTTGCAAATACTAAGCTTCAGAACACAGCCAAGTTGTCTTTAGTGTAATAGTTTAGTGAGTGCAGTATATTTCATACAAAGTAAGACATTTGGTGCATGCAAGATCTCTTTAGAGTGCTGTAAAATTATACCTGTAGAGAAACAGAAAAGCAAGAGCAGCATGCTACTACTGAAAACCACTAACAAAAAATGCAACTATTACTGAAGTGGAAGGGGCACGGCAACAAAAAGTTAAACGTCTGACAAGAATTAACAAGATTTAACACTTGCAACTAAGAAAATTACAGCCTTTGTTCTTTCACAGCCTTTTTCAAAAGAGTCCAATTAAAAAACTGCTTCTGAATAACTGTGGAACTAAACACACTATTATTTTTCAACAAAAAGATGATACCACTCTTACCAACTGGACTGGTACCAGCTCCATTTGGCACTGTGAGGTCAGTTGTCCCCATCATTCCACCTAACAAAAAAAAAAGAGCATTAAATTAAATTGATACAGTGTTATATCATTGTGTACTTCAAAGCTTAAGCCTTTAAAAAAGAGAAAATGCAGCAAAACCATTAAGAACTTGTTACTTGGGGGTTGTTTGCTTCTGTTTGTTTTATTTTGTTTTGGTTTTTTAATAACCATAGAATGATTTGGGTTGGAAGGGACCTTAAAGCTCATACAGTTCCAACCCCTTCCACTAGACTAGGCTGCTCCAAGCCCCGTCCAACATGGCCTTGAACACTGCAAGGGATGGGGCAGCCACACCTTCTCCAGGCAACCTGTACTAATGCCTCACCACTATCATAGTAAAGAATTTCTTCCTAATGTCTACTCCCCTCTGCCAGTTTAAAGCCATTCCCCCTTTTCTTGTCAGTGCATGTCTTTGTCAAACGTGCCTCTCCAGCTTTCTTGTCAGCCCATTCAGGCACTGGGAGCTGCTCTAAGGAGCCTTCTCTTCTCCAGAGCCTTCTCTTCTCCAGGCTGAACAAGCCCAGCTCTCTCAGCCTGTCTCCAGAGCAGACATGCTCCGGCCCTCAGAACATATTCATGGCCACCTCTGGACCCATTCCAACAGATCCACGTCCAACAAGAGTGTATAAAAGGAAAGGACAACAGTGCTGAACTCTCACCTGCATTGCCAGTACTTGGTGGTCTCTGAGGGGCCCCAGGTGATACGTTCCGATGCAGGGTGGTCTGAGGTGGGGAGAGCATGGTCGTGTCCGTTAATGATGAACTGGCAGCCAGTGATGGGGATACAAGGGAACTCCCTGGGTTACTGTAGGTTAAAGTGTTGGGATTGGACACTGGAACTGTAACCGACATCGAGAAGTTCTGAGCAGGCAAGCCAGGCTGAAGGAAAGAAGACAAGGAACACACACAGAACAACAACATTAGTACAACTATTTCTGCAGCAACAGCACATTATAAAAATACACATTAAAGTTTGCCAAGAATTACTCAGGTTTAAAAAACATTAGTTAATTATGTTAGTTTTTAAACTGCATTAACCATACAATTTTAAAACATCCATTTGTTGTAGAGCACAGTGTTAAAGTCTTAGACATCATATAAACACAGTTCCAAAATAATTACTCATACACTGCTACAATAATCAAAGTTCAAATACAAAAAAAATTGGAAATTCATAGGAACTCACAAGCTCAGAAATACCACAAATTTACCAGTTAATTTGGATTATTACAAAGCAATGACAAGTTAAACATGTCTACAAATCACTGAAGTGCTGTACCTTCAAAATGTAAGCATAAACATGCACAGTATAAAATAAAGTCAAATACACAAAAAAAGAAAAAGTTAGTAATAACATTTTCTATTAATAACCTTGCCAAGATACTGCTACTAATCTCTAAAACTTTCTTTTTCAACAGACTAAAAGAAGTAAACAGATCTTTAGAAAGTCATTAAGGTCAGTAGTTTAAATTTAAACATTTCCACTGTCATTATTGTGACTGTATTCCACAAACCCCTGCTTGAATAACCCCTCCATCTTTCATTTTTTGCAAATCTCATTTTTTTTAAATTCAAAGTTTTCCAGCATTATTTACAAGGCAACTATTTTTCTCAAGTATATATGTTTGTTATTCAACAGCTATTTGTATCAAAAGCTTAGATGCCTGCCCATCTATGGTACTCATTTGGTTATGACTAACTTCTTCGGCCTTTGTCTCATTCCTATCCTTTGACAGTGATGAGTTTCTGAAACAAAAGGGACTGTCTTCTTTCACAACTCTTATAATTACTTGAAACAAAACCATGACAGGTACAATTTAAGAGCAAAACTTAGGTGGCATTTATTGACGGAATATAGAGATAATAGTTCTGATTTAGAGGTCAAATGCAGATGACAAACATTCATGACCTAGCAAGTGTACTTAAAGAGATGCACTTTTGTCATGTGCAGCTGAAAATTTACTTGGAATGGGACTTCTGTACAATGATTTTGATAGAAATAAACCAATTATTAATTAAAAGAGCAGAATGCATTTTCTACAAGAAGCAAAATCTCTTACTGGCGACAGACAATGACAGTATCCCTCCTGAAGCATTCTAAGAATAATTATCAATTTTTGGCACCAACAGAAGGAAAAAGCAATAAAGCATAGTGACATAATGCTAGCAAATCATTCACAGTATCTAACTAATGACAAGCTGTACTGGTATTTTGTTTTCATGGGAAAATGCTTCAAGAAACTACTCAGTATCTACCAAAAAGAAGGTTGTTTTTCAAACAGCACACTGGCAAGCAATTCAACTTAAATTTGAAATACCTGAATTGCTTAAAACAATGCCAGAAGCTAACAGTTGGAACATTCTTTCTGTAGGTGTCTCAATACAGAACTAATAAAAGACAGCTTCCCCCCACACCTTACAACAAAGGCTGCCTCTGCCCATCTATGGTACTCATTTGGTTATGACTGAATTCTTCACGCTTTGCCTCATTCCTATCCTTTGACAGTAATGACTGCACTAGAACAAAAGAAACTATGTTTTTGTAAAGACCCATAAGTACTGGAAACAGAACCATAACAGGCCCAATTTAAGCTATAAATACAGAACCAAAAAATAATGTTGCCTTCTTTATTTACACTGATGTCCACACCGACAATTCAAACTGTTCATGAAGACAACAGAAAATAAAGCGAGAGCAGCTTAGCTGTAACATGCTGAGAGACGAGGCCTGAAGATGTCTCAGCACCAAAATGTTGGACATCAAAAGCTTCAAAACAAAGATATTGGTTTCATTCAAGTGTAAAAGAACTTGGTATAGGAAGTGATGCTGGGTGTCAAGACTGTCAGTTTGCTGACAGTCCCAAAGATGGCCTTATTGCTCTGAACAATGAAGTAATTTCTAGTACCAGCCAGTCATTTGGGGACACACTACTCCAAGTGCCCCAGGGTCTATGCTGATTAACCCAGTCAGTCCATTTACTTTAATTGCTACAAGATTTGCAATGTTAAAAGATTCAAAGGCTGTGGCAGAGCCCTGTATTAGTTTTCTTAGAAAATACTTCCCCTGCAATACTCCATACTAATTGGGTTTTGCAGATGGAAACTAAGTGTCATTACATACACCTCCGTGAGACAAATGCAAAATGTACACTGCTGTTATTCCCAAGCTTCTTGAGTTCTGGAGCCAAGTGACTTACTACTGCAAATGGGTTGCAACCCAGGACAAAGTTTTCCAAGATCTTTCAGTGGCCAAGGCAGTATCTTTTAGAATGTCAACAGGAATAAGACACTCATCTTTTAAGGCTCCCATTATCTTTAAACTTCTAAATGCCTTTCTTCATCCAGTCTTCAGCAAAATAAATCCCACTGATTTGATGACCAAATTAATGCAATTCTATCTGCCTGTTTGTAACATACTGTAAAACCTTGATCAACAGACAGATAAAGAGCTACAAGACGTAAATAAATTATTCTACATCCCACGACGAGATCTATCTTTATAAGAATATTTTGGGTAGGATTAGCAAAGCAGCTAAGCTCCTTAAATTGAGAAATGTTACCTCATGTTCACAAGGTATGAAAAACTGTGAGTGGAAAAGAGAAGCTATAGATAAATCTTCTTAGTAAGATAAAACGCATTTTAACCAGTATCAGCATCTCATTTTGCCTCAAAAAACACATACTCCCTTCTCAAACCGTTACATCCTCTTGTCTTTGCAGTGGTTTTCAGTGGTAAGCAAACACCAGGAAAATTCTCATGCAGGTAATAGAAGCACAAACCATACTTTCGTACTCACTGCGATTTTATGATTCCGCATCATATTATCAAACTCTTCATTAATTTTTTTATATTTTTCTTCTGTATGTGGCGTGAGCACATATGAAGTGTCAGGGTCCGGGCTGTCGCACCCTCTGTGTTCCTTCTTGTTCAGAGCCTAAATAATGAAGTTAATAAAAAGGATCAACAAATAAAAAGTAGAGATAAAATAAAAGTACTTACAGGGCCTCGCTTGAAAATAAAATCACTATCTTCATTTAGTTTGCTGAATCTGTCCTCCGATAGTGGACTGTGCTCAAAGTAATCGTCAGCATCAGGGCTCTCACAACCATTAAGGCCTTTCTTTCTTAAGGTCTGAAATACAATTGGAAAATTCACATACAAATCATACTAACTTGCCAAGAAGTTTTGTACACTACTGAATCATTCAGAGCCACTGAAACTACATGAAACTTTCACAGACAAAACTCACTGTTCAACAGACAGGCTTAGGCTCTCAAAATAGTGGCATAGTTACACGAAGAGAAAAGGTTCATTCAGAGGCTCTCCCAGGTGCCATAACATGGGTAACTTTTAACCTACAACCACTTCATCTCTCCAGCATTCCATGCAAAACTGGTTTTAGATACTGGCTATTGGAGTGATGTTGCCTGACATACAAGGAACATTCAAGTCTGTGGCAAAAGAGGTAATGGCATCACCAGAAATTAAAAGCCAGTTTACTGGATTTTTAAAATATTCAGTATCCCAATATCCAAATTTTAAAGAGCAAAGAGTTAAGCTCTGAGAAACACAGTGGCTAAAATCTGCAATCAAATTCAACAACTGCAGTACATTCATATATATAACACTTGTTATAAAGACAGGACTTTCCTGTATTTCTGTCATCCTGCATGATAACAAGAACTGCAAAAAAAGTATAAAAAGAAATTACGTAATTCCTCTCTACAATGACTTAGTTTGCCAAATATACGTTTTTTCAGACTCCTTTAGCCTAACTGGATGCAATTGCTTTTTTGCACTATTTCCTGTTTTCTGATGGAGAGCTTGCATCAACATCCCCTGGAAAAAACCAACTTGTCTACAATCGAGGCATTACAAATAAGCTATCGAAGTTTAGTGGTGGACTTGGCAGTGTTTGGTTAACGGGTGGACTCAATGATCTTCATGGGTTTTTCCAACTGAAATGATTCTATGTGACAATACAGGTCTCGTGACCAGATTTTAAAGGATATTTGTATTCTTGTTGTTTTTCACCCTATTACACAATCAGAAATCTTTCTTTGCAAATTCTCATATATGACAATACAATATAGAAAACATTCCCTATGGAAAAATATTTAACGTTTTAAAGAGTTTCACATGGAAATCAGTATCTATTTTTTAACAGGCATACATTAGAGTACATAAAGCAGCAGTAGGACTATGCAGGTATGAGAGGGGTTTTGTGGGTTTTTTCTGTGAGAAATTATCTATGAATTTTACACTAAAACCCCTGAAGATTTAAAATCTGAAACCTGGTATCTCAGCACCATAAAAAAAGTGCATTTCTTTTCCTACAGAAAATATATTTCCATAACACACTGAATTTCTGACTAAAAAACCCCCACTGCTTCAGTTTAGACTACGGTATTCATGGGCATTTCTTCTTCAAGTGCTATCTCTTAATTTTTAGTGCAATACGAAGTACACAAGGCTTTCTCACTATGTGCATATATACAAGATAATTCCTATTCCTACTTCAGTTTTCAAGCAGCACTTGAAAATTCAAGTTACGCCATCTGAAATCCTTGAATATCACGGGTCACCATAAGCTGAAATTCCTTCTCAAGTTTCTTGGCTTGCTCTGCAGATCCCACACAGTATCTGGAACTCCCACAAAAATGCAATCACTAGATCAGCATATGGGGAAAACAGGTGTAGGTTCCTTCAGCACCTGTCACAGCCCCCATCCCGTTCCTCTACCCAATCAGCTGGACATGTATATGGATGTGGCCATACAAGGGCCGGCTCTTCGGGCTCTCAAGGTCGGAGCCTGTTATCCCTCTCCCAGCCCTTCCTAACAAGTCAGCCTGCCAGTCTTCTACACTTCGATATCAGCAGGGAAAATGTTAACACTGTATAATCTGGATTACACTTAACCCCTGCAACCCACAGAACTCTCTAAATAGAATCCAAATGTGTCTTTACATGGTGCTCAGCACCAACATACGTACACAGTGCCTGTGGCACGATTAGAAGCTGCATTTAGGTAACATTAACATAGATTTTGCGAGAAATACACATTACTAGTATCGAGTTCACCTCCTTTGACAAACATGTTAAAGCAATGTTGAGTACTGCAGCATGGGGTTTCATTAGTGCTCCTTTCAATACTCTAAAACAATCAAGTGAAAGCTTTTAAGTCTAATGTCGCTAATTCATTCTCCTAGATCTGCCTAAAAATTATACTCAAAGTTCCAATAGAAAGGAAGAGATGCAGCTAAATACAAAAATGCCTCTTTCTTCATGGCTGATTTTTTATTTATGGTAACAATGGGGTTAACTCTGCTTTGACTCATGAGGAAGGAAAATGCCTCAGTATCTCCTGCTTAGATTCTGGAAACCGTCACTCCAGATGGGGTTCCTGTCATTGTGGAAGGATTTAAGCCACGGTTGACTGTTAAGAGATAGTAAGTCTGGGTCCGATAGCCAAAGCTCTGTCTCCTTATCACTAAAACACGAACTGCCACTTTGAGGACCTAACCATAAAAAGACTGCCAACTTTATCATCGCCCAGTAACGTAACAGTGAACCATTCCTGCTCTGCGGCTCATAGGAACAAGCGGAATGCTGTAATCTGTTCACACGGCCAGGCGCAGCCTACGCGAGACAGCGCAGCCTCGGCTTTCTCACAGCCTGCCGAGTGAAACATGATAACGGGCCCCGGCTCAAGGGAAAACAGGGAAGGAGGTGACTACTGGGAATTGCTCCATAGGGACACGGGAAAGCCAAACTCCATAAACAAGTGCTGACTCCACCCTTGAGAACCTCTACAGCTAAAATCTGTTATTTCTCCAATTCATGTAAATAACTGCCCCCCTCACTGAGCTATTTCCAAGATATGACCATGGAGATTGTAATTTTATTAACTCCATTGGTTTTGAGAAAAACCTGCCAGGTCATGAGACCAACTATATTTGTGTAACATGAAGAGAGTTTTATACCTCTGCTGTGATACACAAGCTTGTTTAGAATAAAATCAGAGGTTGTGCAGTTGAGGCTAATAAATACAGAATGTAAGTTTTCTTACTACAATGAGAAAGAAAAAGAATAATGAATTTCAAGTTTTGCTATTGGGTGTTCACTGCAATTAACTTCTGGTGTTAGGTCTCGTTTTCCAGATCATCTAAAGGATGTGTAGCCTTTTGAGTTAATATTTTATTACTTTCCACTTACTCCAAGACTTAGCCAAAATGACTGGAAATTGTTCCAATACGCTTGCCAATGCACACTGCATTGTGTCTTCAGTAACTGATATTGAGCATCTTTGAAGTGATACTGGATTAACAAACTGATGAGAGAAAAGTCCTGATTTTTGTCAGAAACTAATGCAAGGTATTTCTGAGAAGCCAAAAAGTCTTCTTATGAAAGAACAAAGCCAACACAACAATACAGTCGTGCATCCTATAAAGTCACTAAACAAGTGTTCCAGACAGCTGGGGTTGTCTGATCATGCAGAATGGCCCAGAAGTTTTAAATTGCTTTTGTTCCACTGTGTAAAATCTGAGTAATATAGTTTAATACTTATTTTTAATGGTAGAGGTTAGAAAACACTATGACAATGGCTGGACTAGGCATTACATGTTTAAGTATTACATTCAGGCACATGGCAGAGCCGCAATATGTTCCTAAACTTCCCCATACATATGCAAGGTACTTTTTAATGCACTGCAAAACAACAACTAATTAGCTTCCCTCACAATTCAACATAAATTTGACTGAAACAGATATTACAGATACCAAAGAGTACAAAAATACAATAGTTATTTATTGTATGATCCATGAGGAAGCAAAAATGATACTCAACCATCACAGTGTAATTATTTTAGCATAAGCTTCCTCCCACAAAATCCAACTGAGAAACATGAAATGCAGGAGCTTTAAGCCTGCTGAGTCTCCACAGCATGAAACCAAGTCGCCACCTTCTCCAAGGCTTGTTCCAGCCCAGCTGTACACAGCTTCTCTCTCACAAACTTACACTGGCTCAATACACCAGTCAGCAGCAGCTCTGGAAACCAGGAACTCTGAACTAATAAACACAGATTACTGCTACCAGAGATGAAGTTAAATGACAACCCCCAACTGTTCTCCTCCCCATGAAAGATCCTGTTTTTCACATCCGACTCTGGCAGGATGTTGCCAATGGTTAAAAGAGCACAATCAGCATGTTTTGTGCTCCAATCCAGTGAGTGTGGTTAAAAAGCCAAGATTTCTGATATTAGTGATCTGGGCTCCTTACCAGCTCTGGCAAAACTGTAGAGAACTTGATTATGTTCATTGTCACCTCAGGAAGTAACATTTTTCTGCCTTGAAGCAAAAAAGTAGGATGACCTCATACATAAAAAGCGTAATGAGGTGCAAAAAAGCATCAGTTCATTCAAAACATTGTCAGTATTGGGTTTCTTGTAACATTACACAAAAAGGAAATGGTTGTTGCTATCAATGCTACCATGTATCATGTTAACAGCTCTATTTTTGCACTTACTATTGGAGCTGGCCAAACAGGATTTTTGTTGGTGTTTCATCCCAAATCATGAGGGAAAACATATCTAAAACTTGACTAAGATTGAAATGAAAAGTGATTTCCCTTGCCTTGGAAAAGGCAAACCTTTCACTTAAGACCTGTGGCTAGTTCTGATCCTGCTGCTGCATTCAGAGCACAGAAAAGCTGTGAAACAGCATGAATTTGGAGTAAATACCTTCTATAAAATGGTAATTTAGAAAAGTCAGTATTCCTCAGGCCTGAAATAATGGAAAGGCTCCACTAGTACTGCCAAATATTACTGCTGCTCAGCAGGCACATACACCCTGGTTATCAAAAGGATAGCCAATTAAACAGTTTTCTGATCCTTGAGCGCTGCCACACAACAGTGGAGAGGGACACTGCTGCCACTTGCACTGAATTCCAAAGGCTTCTCCTCACAAGTGCTCACACAGCTCTCTGCAGGAAGGACAGGCCTGTCATCCATCATGGATAAGGTCACTGAGGTGATAAAATGTAAAAACCAGTACCATCAGCCCAGGCTACAATAGTGCCTCTCCTACCAGTGTTCAGGAGCAAAGGAAAATAATCCCTAAAATAAGAGATCCAAGGATAACCAGGAGCTATTTAGTTGTACTGTAGCCTCCAGGTTCAATTTCATATTCCATCTCTAAAGATGATCCATGCTTTAAGGTTATTTCTCCCTGCTTTAAGGGAACTGCTGCAATCTCCGTGGGAGCAGTTTGACAAGCTGACTGACAGTAACAACTTGCTGCCACAGAAAGTGCAGGATCCTGGGGACCACCCTAATGCCTGCTCTGATGTTTGCTCCAGCCTGGAATAAGTCATTTTTTCTTCATTAAAGGGACAGAAAATTCTCCTTGGCCATTCTTTAACTTGTTTTTGCTGGGTTTGTTTTCAGTTGCAGCAGGATCAAGGTGGTTTTCCAATGGATAGGCTGAGCACCACAGACAGAAAGCAGGCAGAAGGAATGGCCTGTCCTTTCCAGCAGCAGCAAGCCATTGCCTCAACCACTGCTGATAATCACATCCCACTTAAAAAGCTGCACCTCCTTTCCGATACTCACAAAATTAAGGACAAATACAGTAATCACAGCACCAGACTCCCACCCACTTTTCATACTTCTTATGTGACACCAGTGAGCGAAAACAGGGCATATCCCTTTAACACAGTTTAGCTCCCTTTCCACAGCAGAGATACTTCAGCTGGCAAGAACTACATGCTTCACTACAGGCTTCACATACAGCAAAAAGTCATGCTGAAAGCACGACAATTGCTTTATTATTTGCTTCCTGTTACATGCTATTGCCAAGAAGCTGAGCCTAAAACCAAGCTGGATTTTTCTTCTTTTATAGCACAAAATATTTCACTTTTATCACACTAAACAATACTAAGGTGTATCATCCTCTACGTAAGTAGTTTCTCCCCTATTATGTACAAAACACTTCAGACATCACAGGAGTATTCTTACTCACTCAAAGCTATTTATAGTTTTTAAACTTCCTGCAGGTCAGTCTGGCCTCAGAAGTATCCCTGTTTCTGTTTCTTTGTTCTGAAGTAACAACATGGTTCTGCAAAGTCAGACCTTGACCCTGCAGTGACAGCTGTATGAATTTCACCACTGTCTAAAACACAAGCAGGGTTGAATCTGAACTGCAGCATATCCATCAAAAGTGAACAGCCAGAGAAAACCCATGTAATTCAACTCAGTAACAGTGTTCTGTGTTTGAAGCTCATCTCTGTAGGCTTCCATCTCTTTTTTCATAGTCAGATGTACTGGATTATTTGATGTGATGTTTACAAATTTTGCAAGTTTTCCTCAGGGTCTCTTAATATTCTCAACTTCAACCACCAAAGCATCTGCAAATTTCATTATGAAACTGTTATCCTTTCCTTTGAGTTTGGAGGCTACCTAAGTGTAGCCCTAATACCATCTCTTTCAGTATGCCCAACACATTTTCTGTTACATTTTGCTATGCTATCAGCTAGAATTTCACATTCTAATTATAGCCACGAAGACATACACCCCAAACCAGCTCAGTAAAGCAGAGTGGTGTCCAGCTTTCAAAACTCCAGAGAATGCATAGGAGGTCAAATCAGACGATGACAGACATTTCCAAGAGCTAAGAAACTTGGAGAGCTTAACTCCTTAAGGAACAAGGCTTCACCAACCTTTGCAGTAGGCTCCCCAAACAAAACAATGTACCCTAAATTAAACATGAAAAATTGACATACTCTACCTCGCCTAAATAACTTGCCATACTTGTGCTCAATTAGTAGTGGTATTTCTAAAGTAAATAATTGATGCTATGCAAAAATACCCATACACCAATTCTGAGTACAGGACTTTCACGCAGTTTGCTACAATGAGTCTATTTCTTCACTAAGTATTACAGTATGTTCAGGGAAAAAGGAGGTTTAGGATTAATTACTTATTTCAGGGTTTTACAAATAAAAACCATAAAATACGAGGAAGAGCCCTTTAAGCAATGCTCTATGTTCAGTTTTAGACAAAGGTATTCATCATTTACAGATGAAAAATGTTCATGATTTGAAATTTTATCAGAGTCCCTGTTATATACCACTCTAAGAAAAGAGACTGTCTTGTTTCAAACGCTGGAGCGCTTCCAGTATCTGGCAAATTTTAACATGTATCCCTGGCTTGCCAAACATGAAAGCTAGCTGTCAAATTCCTCCAAGATATGATAAAGATGGCACTCAGGATTCAAACTCGCATTTATATAAAATAACACATACAAAAGGTTTTTAGACATGATATGGTATGAAGCTTAAATTCTAGCTTGAAGCATCTTTGCTGTGAAACATTATTTTAATTAAACCACAAGCACTTATTAAAGAAGAACAATTTTGTGGGCTTTAACATCCACTCTTCACCCCCAGAACATTACACAACACACTAGAAGGCATAGAAAGAGAAGCTGCTTACTTGTAGCTTTGATTTTAGAGGAGTATCTCTAAACTGTGGACTTTATAATATAGTTGCTGACCTACAAACAAGCTGGATTGCTCATTCCTAAAAGAACTGCTCAAGATATAAAACAATTAGTAATCCTTTAGCACTGATAATTCCACAGTGGAAGCTAAGCCAAACTCTCAAAGTCTGATACCTGATGCATTTGTCTTTGTTTCACTTTCTATACAATTTACTAGATTATTAAGTTTTATACCACTGAGCAGGATTTCATTTTACCTGCTTTAGAGAAAGTACCATCAACTAGACTTTCCTACTTAAGAGCACTGAATTGCCAGGCTAAGTCGATCTCATTCAATCTTTTTATTAAAAACAAAAAGTAGATCAATGCTCATCTTCAGGAAGCAGAAACTATTCCTTAGCATATAAATTAAATACATTTTATAGTCCTTTCACAGAAAGCAGTCTTCAACGAACACAATTAATGGTAAAACAAAGCATGTTTTAACATAGCTATCTATGTTAAAGTGTTCAGAGTTATTCTATGGTACATAAACGTTTTTTTTGACCCTTACTGTGACAACATAGATATGTAGATACATCTCCTCCCATATATACTTCTTCACATACTTGCAACGGTTAAAATATAAATCAGCAACAGCAGTAGCCGACTGAATGCCTCCTTTCAGCAACAGTATATTGCAGATAAGCCATATGGAACATGAAAAGTTTCCAAGAGTAGCAACCCATCTGCATAATATCCTTCATAATCTTTTAGAAGTTCTTTAGTAAAAATATTATCTCCTACTCATAGTTTGCCAAGAAAAATTTTCTAAACTCTAATTACAATTCAAGGATATAAAAAGAAAGGGTTTCTTGTGGTCTACCTGCCTATGCAGTATTGCCATTTCAAACGCTTCTTGTTCTGGATTTCTCCTTACAACTTGAAAATTGGAAAGGATAACAGAAACTATTTCAAAGCCCTGGTACTCAAGATAACGTAGTGTTATCAAAACAGTAATTACAACACAAATAGCAACTATTCCCAAAGAAAATGTTCAGTGGATTCTGAGGATTTATGTAATTGTTAAAATACTGTTCCCACATAAGATTATGGGAACCAGCTCCACTAATGCTTACTAGGACAAGTTTCGATTACCTTTAATATTGGTATGGAACTGTCATTTTGTTTCTGCTAAAAGGTGTCCAACTGTATAGACAGCATATGCACGCACACTCATGTGCTCTGAATGCATGTGACGTGAGCACACACACATACAAGCATTACCCGAGTTCAGAACATTACTACAGAATATTTACAGAAAATAAACAACCCCCTCACAAACAAGCAAGCTGAGGAACACAACTGAAAGGAGGCACTTGAAAACACCAAGCTAAGTATGTACAGCAGGAAGCAGAGAGCCTCTCCAGAAACAAAGAAGTAGGGTACAAGCAGATACATCTTTATTTTTACTGAATTAAAATAATTAGGATGTAGGATTTCAAGACACAAAGCTGTAATAAGTATGTCACAACTCATGTCTGGAATACTGAACTTCTCAGTTACATGTCGATGAAATATACTGAATATGTTTTTGTTTGCATAACCTTCACTTCGAGTGAATTATTCAAAAGCCAAAGCACCTCTTTGAAGACTGTCTTTAGCTAACCCAAGAAGGGGATGGGAAATCAAAGGTGGAACCTAGAGAGGTAGAGAGAAAAGACTGTACAGGAAGCAGGGACAGTGAAATATGAGTAAGCTTTACTCTATCATGTATAATTGCATAAAGACTGGCTCTGCAATGCTTGGTTTTCTTTCTTTTTAAGAAGTCACTATACTCAGCAAGTACTGAATTCTAAGTTAATGCAAAAAAAAAAAAAAAGAGTAGGGCTTTAAATGTCTTCAGTTTGTTACAGATAGAAGGGCTTTAATCTAAAAAATCTTCACAATATTCCCAATTAATCTGGGACTGCTAGATTAAAAGCCACTTCCTATTAACCAAGAAATAATTCCATTAAACCATAATTTAAATATTAAAATGCACATTACTCAAATTTAACTGAACTAGCATTCCATAGTCTGTATGGTAAATCGCAGACATTAAGGTCCCACATTATCAATGATGTGACATTCACAAGATGTAGTAACTATCACTGGTAAATAACAGAAAGACATTAACACTGCCTGTGTATTTGTTTGTAAGTAGTATGAAGAACAAGAATAGTCTGTACCACAAGAACTACCACCCTAAGTACTAAGATAGAGCAGTTACTATGCAAAACACACCAGGTGAAAGCATCAACATGACATCCTTTGTTCAGGTGAGCATTGAGAATGTTACAGCCTACTTGTGGTAAAACACTGGTAATGAACAAACCACAATCTCCATCATATGACGAGGAGTATCTCATCACACCCACACATAGGTTACATGACTGGGAGGTTTTATGACAGTATGAAGATCTGGGCCATTTTTCCTTGGGGGTTCCAGACCTGAAGCACCACCAGTTTAAGGCACAAACATTCAGATTATTTAAGATTATAAAGCAAAGTTTCAGACACTTCTCAACTGAAGCACAGCATGTAAACAGGCTGAGATCCAAAAGGCGCTTAGGAGTGAAGCATCCTATAGGTAACACGCTCTTTCCTTTTTGACAGTTCATGCTAAAACACTGCTTGACTAACAGCAATGATCAAGAAGCTAGCACTTCTGCTTGTCCTTTCTGCAAGGAGGTCAATCCTTGGCAGATTGGCAGAGTTGACAGTTGAAGACACTACCAAGCCCATGAGCTTGAAAGTCAAAAGTTGAGGTTACGTTAACTCTCCACTAAAATGAAGAGTATCATCAGAAAGAACGGTTATTTTTCTTAATGTAGTTCCAGGAGATGCATTGTTCTGGGGTCTATTCTTACCATCCACAGCTTGTGCAAAGTCACTCACTTTTGATTAACAGATGCCATGGTCCTCGCTTTGAAATTGCAAAGTAAAAATATACTCTTCTAACTGTCAATGCAGAATTTCAAAAGCACCAAATTCTGCAGGAACATGAGGGCTACAGAATAACTTGAGACCAGCACAGCTTGAAGAACTTGTTAACACAAGTAAATAATCACGTCTTTGTGTGACTGCCTGCATGAACTCCAGGCATTAACAAGCAGTGAGCTGTTACAGATTTTCTTGGAGTCAATTTTTCGATCCCACTTAAAGCAGTCTACCCAGACCCGGATCTTTGATATGCATTTCCAAAGCAGTGGGTGAGAGAAGTGACTTCGTGTGACTGCCCTAGAAAATCCAAGAATAAAAACATTCTCCAAATACACTGCCGAATCAGTTGGAAAAACATCACTTGCACAGCTGGGAAATAAATACAGGACTTCAGATCAGAGGAAAATCACTTTTTATGTAGCTGACCAGCAGCACCTATTTAAATAAATACTAAAAACAGTCTCCAAAGAAAATGAGAGATGTGTTATTCACCAAGAATACAAGCTAATGCAATGTTTTAAAAATAGCTGCTTAAGTTTTGATTCTTTGGAATGTGTTATCCAAGTCTGTACTACAAGCATACATATAAACATGGAGCCTTAATCCTCCATTGCAAGGATAGCAAGGAAGAGGTGTAAGATGTAGGAATTGCTCCCACAAACCTTCACGGGTCACAGAATCCCGGATGCAAGATAGATCTTTAAAGGATCTCTCAAAACACTTAGGTACTCCACTTGAAAGTGCATCTTTTACTCTACAAATGTCTAGGACATGACACATTTCAGCTTCTGGAGTTCAAAGTTGGTATTTTAATAAAGACTTGTACAGAAGGGTGGAGTAACTATGGTACTATCTGCTAATTTGCAATATACACTGAAGTCAAGGGTAGTTTTCATAGGAAACACATGAGGAATACTTGCAATAGCCATACCCTAAAAGGAAAAAAATTACAGATTCCACCAAATGGCAGGTTTTACATTGTAAGGCCTCCTTCAACAGCGCAACAGCCTACGTTTTCTATGGTAAACAGCAAAAGCAATGAGTTCCCTTTATTCAAGCCTTATCCGCTATACATGGGTACAGTGAAAACAAGCTTTGCTTTTACTGCTGTGGGCTGCTGAGTATTATTATTTATTCCAATTATACCAAGCTTGTGCACACTGCAAGGGAAAAGACAAAAATCACACAAACTAGAGGTACTTATTATTATGTAATTAAAATCCAAAATATTCATTATATTCATTAGCATTGTTAGCTACTTGTACCTTCAATGGGTGGTATGTCTGGAGTTCAATGAGACACTTAAGCCCTTGCATAATCCAAATGGAAATAGTAACAACTCACATTACCACTAGAAACTGAGGGAAGAACTTCTAAATAGTACTATTTTCTGTTTAGATACAGCCTATGCTCTAGGTTTACAGAAAGGCTTATTCCATGACTGACAGGCCAGGACGCTGAACAGTCATGCCCACAGTCTGTCACATTCAGAACTGTTCTAAGAACTAAAGCACATCTCTGGGAACTTCATGGATTATGAGTAGCTTGAGGCTACACACACAGGTAGTGATAGGAAATAAATCAAGCCAGGCTTTAAATTGTTTTAAAGAAGACTGTTATCTGTGCTCAGAAAGATTGCTACCTAAATGACCCAACAAGCACTGCTCCAGCTCTGCTTCTAACTTGCTTCTTCCAGACTATGACTTGTTAGTAACAATTACTTTTCTATTATCTATTAAGCTACATCTCTTTATTGTTATTTTGGGTTCCATGTCAAATTCAGGAAAAAAAATTAAGTGTTTGATGGAGGCAGAAAGCAGAAGAAGGGAGAAAGTTTAGTGTATTAGCTACGTTTTCTTAGCAGGTATCTAAGAACGTGGTGGAAGGAGGGAAGAAACGTGGTCTATGAACAGGATTTAGAACACTGGCCAAGTATCCAGCTCATAGGAAAATTAACCATTTCATTAACACAACCAGGTCAAAACACTGACAGTTTGAAATGAAGACAGGCGCTCTACTAGTATTTGACATTGACTTAAGATTCTGGTCCTCACAGCAGCATAGTCTCCTGAACAGCCATCTGATTCAATCTGAGATTCTACTGATGCACAGCCAAGTAAGCTCTTGTTCATCAGTTAAATGATTAGCTTTTTCTGTTAATTTATTAGAAAAAAAAAAAATCAGGAGAGTACCACAGCAAATATTCACAGCTCTAAGATAATCTGACATGTATAACTGTCATAGGACTGTCAGAACAGCAAGCAATCTGAACTCGAACTACATAAAATCACTAGTGGTAGTACAACAACTAAGCACCACCATTAGCAAGAGACTTCAGAAACTTACATAAGATGGATTCCAGACAAACTTCAAGATATATGTGTATGTATACATATATACACACACACATATATATACACACATGCATATATATACACTGACACATACACACATGCATATATATATGATTTAATTAGCAACTAAAGCTGGAATTCATCAAAATTCAGAATACCAGTACAGGATGGTAAGACTAAAACACCAGAACTGTTTTAAGAGGTAAATCTAGTATTCTTAACCCTAAACCACTAAATTTAATCACTGGCTTAGACACAAAGGAAGTCGGGCTTTAGATTATTTGCAGGCAAACCAAAGCTGTTTAAGAAAGAAATTAAGTCTATCCTACTTCTGGGAATTCTTTATGTATCTGAAATGAAGGAATGCAAAAATGATATTAACTGGGAACAAAAACTTTTTTCCAGCACTGTCAGCTTCTTAAAGTCACCAACAATCTGTCATTAGTCACCAGTATGCCCAAAGCAATTCCAGCACAGCCAAAGAATTAGAAGAATATTTTCAAGTAGAACAATATTACTAAATGCAAGATATGGAAACTTAATGAGAACAGTAAACAGCTCAAATAAAAGACGCAGGGGATTAAGTGTTGTTAAAAACAAAAGGGTGTGAGGGGGAGAGAAGAGACAGACATCATTATGAGGGTAAGTGCGCTGCTCAGCACAAAACATACCCAGGTGTCTTCTGTCTCTGTATTCAAATAAGTAATTGCTACTTTGCCCACATTTTAACTTCCCAAGGAAGCTGTTTCCTCCTGAACCATGAGTGGGAAATAAAACCCCAAAGCATGACTTGTTTACAAGCCAGGTTTCCAGTAAACACTTCTACTAAAGAAATAGATTCAAGCATCTTTATATACACATATATACACATACACACATGCATTTATTTATATATATTGAAGTTGTTGATGAATTTATATGCAAGACCACTTCAGGTTTTATGCATTTTCTCTCTTCTTAAGGTAAGTTGAAAGTGAGATTTTAGTCCTTAACCGTACAAAAATCCTCCTTAACATGTCTCAAAGGCATTTGTGTGCTGTCTCGAATTATTTCAAATGTTACATGCAGTATAATTACATTTACATAATCATTTAGCAAATCAAGTCCAATAACGCCTACATTTTCTCAGCATCATGAGCAGATTACAAAGTCATTTCCTTACTTCACTGAAACCATTTTTAAGCTTCTTCCTTCCTTTAACTGTATACCACTTATTTTCATAGTGAGGTCCATGCTATCTGGAGACCAAAGCAAGTGGTCAAACAACAAACACAATACAATAATACTATTCACCGTACTCATACGTATTCTTCTCTCAGCCCAAAGCTGTTTTGCCTTTTTATTTTGATTTCCCCCCACTAAGTCTAGCCCACTTCTGGCAATTCTCCATTTATCAAACATGAAGAAATACAAAACTCTATCAGCATTGCCAACCTTCCTACAGTCTCGTATATGTGTCTAACCATCCACATTCATGGTATTGCTTCTCAGCACTGTTTCAATTCTATGAAGCTGTGTTGGTATTTCATGGAAATTTGGAGATTTTAGTCACCTACATTAAGCATCAGTTTTTATTTTCAACTGAGGCTGCGTGTAGGACTCTTCCTTTTTAATATGTTTAAAAACTTCACATGTAGCTTCCCTTATGAAACATTTCAAAGAAGTATATTTTTTTAAGGATGTGATCCAATTTCCATCATATTACTTTTTAGCTTTGAATAGCAAAATATGGAACCTAAGCTGCTTGCCAAATGCATATCTAGACTGGATACACCAGGAAGAAAATAGAATCATTTAACTTTCTCACCTAATTCCCTATGTGTGCATCCATATATATTGAGATACAATTCCCAGATCTTCAGTTTCATATGAAGTTCACCCAAATTCAAAAAAAAAAGAAGCTACGAACCAATTCAAGTGCTATCAAATACCATAACATCCCATGGTTAGCAAGCTACTATACTGTACATACAGTTCAAAACACAAGGTGGTAATCCATAGCCTGGAAAAAAAGCAATGCTGGGGAGGTGGAAAAAACTAGATAAAAAACAAAACCAAAAAGCTTTTGGTTTATAAACATAGTGTTTCAACACCAACTTTGCTGTTTATGCTCCCCACACTGTTACACTTGTCTCTTGGCATATGCTCCATCTGGCTGTGGAGATGCATCTGCTTCTTTATGCTGCGGGCTCTGCATGTGCAGATGAGCTCTACATGCTTACTCAAAGCTATGATCTGACAATTGCATCTCTGACACTGTGTATGTCTATGTCTAAAGAACATGTATTGCTCCTACAACTGTTCTTCACTAGAATTTTGTGAAAAGGCAGAGAAATAGAGTGCTTGTTTGGTATTTTAACGCATGATGATGCGCTAAAAGCTTCTGTAAGATTAAACTGGCTTATTTATGCTACTGTAACTAGTAGCAGGTACATTTACCTGCTTTTAGTCTTGCTCCTGTCAAAACCATGACATGACCACTATCACACCAAGCCATGACAAACGTTACTTCCTATTAGTCACCATTCCCCATGTTAAGAGATTTAATACAAACATCCAAATTACTTGCTGTAGCTTACATCAAGAAATAATTATGATTATTGCAATATATCACCTTTTCACAAGAATACGTTTACAGTAGTTACTTGATATAGTTTCGGATTTATTCTTTACACTTTTTAGTTACTGTTTTTATTACAGATTATTGCCTATTTCAAGGACAGCTGTCAGTATTTGGGGTATAACCTAAGCCTTATACAGCACATAATACTATGCTGAAGACAGCATTAAACTATACACTGCAGAAGAGGCTTATTAACTGACACCTATCAGAAATTCTCATGGGCACAGATGCCAACCAGCAAAGTAGGTCACATTTTAGACAGGCTCCTAAAAATCAAATCACTTCAGTTTAATGAGGTGATATGATAGAACATGCACAACCCACCCAGGGCCAAGCGTAGCTGAAATAAATCCTGGCTTGCTGTATCACTCAAGGAACATCAAAACAGAGAAAAGAGGTAGGAAGTTGAGCTAAACAGGCAAGAGCCTGTCTTCAGCCTTTCATTCCCAGAAAAACTGAGGCTGAAAGAGAGGGAACAACTGAACAACTGCTGCTTTTGGAGGCCCTCAGAGGGACAGAAGGACCCACCATTGAAGTGCTACCTTGTAGATAACCCATAATAATCTTAACACGCCCTACACTAAAGAGGGTTGAGCGCAAGTGCCTACTCATTTCCCTTTTTTCCTTTGGATGAAGGAAGTATGAACACTCACAGTCTCAAACTGTCTTTTATACATTAAACATTTTGTTGACCATATGGGTACAGAATCCTGATAAAACCTGACATTCCTCCCATTTTACTCTACAGAAGTACTCTGCTTCTTTCTTCAGGAAAAATAATCACTTGCCAAGAATAATGTGTTACAGAAAAAAATTCCACAAGCATTAAGGCATCAAATGCTGCAACACCTACGGCAAGTCCTTCAAATCACAGACAGCACTTCAGTGTATCAAACTTCAGCTGTGCCAGTATGGCTTTGTAAAACCAAATACAGGATCCTCGTATTTGAAGAATTCAAAGCACACACTTGATGTGAATCTCACTTTTTTCAATATCCCTGTGCAAAAGCAGTGGCTTTCCCCCTCAGACAACTAATAATTTTCATTAGTCTTAAACGACTAATTCACTTGCTGTGAACAGGACCATATTCTCCAAGAGCAAAAAGCATCAAAGCATTTTTAATTAAAATTTTTATTTCTGAAATCATATTTAAAAGGTTACTTTTTAATTTCAACAGAAGATAAACATTCTCCCTTTCATGGGGCTTGAAGGAAAATTACACTCACCACCTCCTGAGTAAATACCTTATACTGGAAGGTCAGATCAGCAATCATAAGCAAAGTTTCACTGTCCCTACTAACACCATCTGTGTTCACCCTCCATATTTCAGAGGGATGCAGAAATTAATCAAGAAAACCCCATTAAGTCAGTTGTGTCTGATCCTGATAAGAAAGGGCATTTTCTCACAGACCTGTTTATGTTCTGAAGATTTTAAGTGTTTCAAATAATCCTGTTTGCCCTATTCACCTCTTTTTCTTCCAGTGCTGTAAAACAGATTCAAACAGCAGAGGAGTCAAAGATCACAAAGGTTGAATCCCAGCTCAAAAATGTCACACAAATCATCCTTTAAAAGTGGTTACAAGCCATGTGTTACAAGATCTCTCTTAATCATAAAAGTATCAAATGGCAGGGAACGGACCATCCTCAAGTATACTACTGACAGTTAAAAAACTAAGCTTAAGATTTCTTTCCATGGCAAGAAATAGGTAAAGAAGCCAACAATCTATTGATAGGTAAATTGTTTAGAAATTGAAATGGGAAAAAAAAAGGGGGGGGAAGGGACAAGGAAATATTTACAGAAACTGTAAGTGGGACCAACAAAAAAACCCACATAAAAGGGACAAAAAAAATTGAAACCAATAGGTACAGGACAGCAACAGAGCATTCATATCTACAGTAACATGTACAGTGAAAGACATAAGGGCATGTATCAAAAAATTCCTGTATTCATTTAAGATGCCAGTGCTCTCCCTCCTACTATGTTTTCACACAAACGTTCCAGCAGCAACAGAAGATACCAAGCTCTGGGCATGTGAAAGCAATTCCTATGCCAAAATTGAACAGGAGGGAACTATAAGGGGGGAGATGTCTCATCGATTTCACTTAATCATTTACAACATTGCTATCCACCCAGTACTGAAAATTAGTAACAGTAGATTTGTTTCTTCCCTTATACAGCTTCTGAGCTGTGTAGAATTAGCTTTCCTTCTAGCACAGCAAAACACAAATCAAAACGACCTTCCTGTCATGCATATCAGGACCATAGTGGGTCAAGACTAAATTCATGGTGAGCCTCCATCACAATAAATACCATTTGTCATATGCAAGGAGGCAACTGAATACTGAAATGTTAAGTAAGAAATACATCAACTGTAACTCCATAAAACTAAATTACTTATTTGAATTGGTTTAATATATACTTGACAGATTTTTAGCTGGGTATTTTTTGTAATTTCTATTTGTTAAAATAGCATTTCTACGTAGGCATGATAAAGAGCAGCCATTTTACATCGTTTTTCAAAACACTTCCAATATGCTGATGCTGTAACTTCACCTCTACCACACACAAGCATCCCTCAATGGTGACATTACATGCAGTGAGCTTTTGGCAACTTGCTACTGCTTAAATACAGGTGTCTTAGTTCCCCCATCTCATCTCTCCTCCCTGTCTATGCTGAACCTGTCACTGCATCTGCTCCAAAGCAGATCATACTCTCCCCTGAACCAGTTCTGTTGTAAAGCAAAAGAGTAGATAATTTTCCACTGAAAATGAAAGCTTTTCTAAATTACAGACATTATTTACTTACACTGGGAAGCACAGCATCCGATTCCAACCATGAATGATTTCTCTAATTCCACAGAGAACAATAGCTAATAGATCACAAAGCTAATACACAGGTGGAACAAATCTTACATGCAATCAGTTGCAAAAAAATGAAACTGTGGAATATCTCTCTGAAATCCTGAACACAATTTTTTTTCCTGGAATCCAACAGTGAGAAAACATTGATTTATCTGAAATATATTAAGCCTGTAAATATTTCATTCTACCAATTTCATTTTCCCACCCAGAACAGAGCCATAAACTTAAAGAACATCTTTTCCCTCAAAAATGTACACAATCCTCTTTCTGGCTGAAGAACTTTTTTTGCTTCCTTCTTAGAAAAAAACCCCAAAGACCCACAAAAACATTTCAAGGAGACGAATGAGCCCACAGGGCTAATCTGAAAAGATGGGGAAATGCACTCCTAGATTATATTACGCTTCAAAAGTGGGAGTAAAGTCCCAAATCCCACACTAGTGTAATGCAGTAAGCCTACAGAGAAAAACTGGAAAGCATCTGCAAATGGGTCCTTGCATGTTCCACCAGAAGAGAAACCACAGATGCACTTGGGTACTAACTGCACTCTTTATGTAGTTGTCAGGGGGCAAATGCTTGACACTTGTGTAAAAAAAGCCATCAAGAAAAAAAAAAAACCTACACCAGCCTTGCGTAGAAATGATTATGGTTCTTAGTCCTCAGGTTGTGAAGAAGCACTATTACCACAGGTCATAACACAAAGAAGCCTTAGATGCAGAACAAAAAGCAGCCTGGCTACTTGACTTGCTTACATCCCTATCTCAAATTCATGTCTGTCACAATCAAAAGCACATCTTGAAAGAACTGGATTTTCCCTAACCCTGCAGTAGCTATCCCTTATTTATATTAATCATGGTAATACTTCTTCA
This sequence comes from Coracopsis vasa, assembly GCA_026283785.1. Taxonomy (NCBI): domain Eukaryota; kingdom Metazoa; phylum Chordata; class Aves; order Psittaciformes; family Psittacidae; genus Coracopsis; species Coracopsis vasa. Next base: position 27,528 of record JANHGB010009476.1, read on the forward strand.
ACTCTTCATAGCTTGTATTATCCCTCTTATTAGTACTCAACACTGAAGACATAAGGCAGCTGACAAATTAGCAGAGAATCTTCTCAGCAAGAAATAAAAGGCATTTGTCTATTTCTCAGGTTTTTTTCAATCTGATTCTTGCTTGAATCCTTATTTACAAGATCAGCTGTTATCCTGCCTGTGTTCTGCGATCCCCTCGGCAATGAACTCTTTAGCTATACAAGGCTAATCACTATTCCTAAATCATTCCTAAAAAGCAAGGCATTTGTTCAGAAGACAACTTCGGAATTTAAATTAAACGCTGAAGTCAGCCACCTGTTTTGGTCTATTTACAGGACTACTGGAGACATGACTTATCTGAAATGCAGTTACAGTGCAGAAAGGATCCAACTGCCAAGAAAATCCTTGATTTCTACTGCACCTAATTTAGAAATTATGTACTGGAAAGAGTTACTATTTAAAGCGCCAGCATAATAGAAGTCAACAAAACCAATACCTTTGAGTAAATATATTCATGCTGTTCTACTACTGCAGAAACTGCAATTGTTCTACTGCTGTTTTAACTGACATACAGAGTGACTGGACAACAAAGTCAATTCAGTTCATTTGCTCCATAGATTTATTTGGGGGGAGTGGGGGGTGCTTTCTGGCTGAACAAGGAGCAGCACAGGCAGTGGCTGATTTGATCAGAGTGCAGCATTTGACTGGTAAAGTGGCTACTGGCTCAGAAAAGCAGCCAACTATAATGGTCAGACTGAGGGCGCTCTTTGGACCTTTTTCTCCATCCAATTGATTTTTTCCATGAAAACCTCGAACATTTCCCCCTCTCTCAGAAAAACAACCATCTTTCACACCTCTATTTCCATTGCCAAATGTGGTTGAAATCAAGCCTGTTTCCCAGAAACTGGCAGGGGGCGGAGGGCAGATGGGAAAACAACGTGGCTGTAAAGACAACTTATTGCCTTAGAAAAACCAGACTAAAAGCAGCAGTTGACATTTTATGACAAGGTTTTCAAGTTATTAAATACATTTGGTTACAATATCTTAAAATACTTTATATTGCTCTATATTTAAAATGCTAAGGAGATAAGAAAACTGATGTGTCTTTTCATATTGTTACCTCAACAATATCTGAGTTGGTTCGGCTTTCATGGGGCTCGTTGTATTCTGTGTATTTAAGTAGAACTTTGTCCATATCAGTGCTGGCATACTGAAAGAGTTTGTTAGAGCTGTTAAAAATGATGAGTGCTATTTCACAGTCACAGAGTACACTCAACTCATATGCCTTCTTCATTAATCCAAACTTCCTCTTCGTAAAGGTGACCTAGAAAAGAAAGGATAATAGTATTCTTTTAAACACATGATGGGTTTGCAGGACTATAATCAAACATTCAAGAAATACACTAATGGAGCCTATTTATTCATACTACAAGCGACACAACTGAACATGTGTACAAGCTCAACAGAACAACTGCCTGTAATATCTGGGCGTCACTTTGAGGGCCAATGCTCTATATTAGACTAACGTGAACAATTACACCCCCCAACTCTTCCACTAATGTAACTACCAAAGGAGAGTTAAAATTTGAGAATCCTCTAACATTTCCTTCTGTTCAATGCTGACTTTCAAGGTAT
>JANHGB010009476.1:29172-44721 GCA_026283785.1 Coracopsis vasa
CACAATATTTACTTCTGTAATGATTAGTTATTCCATAACTAGTCTACAATTTACTCACAACTTTAACTAAAAGTCAAAGAACACAGCAATATCAATGGCAGTAACACTGTAACTATGTAATATTATTTCTAATTATGTAAAGCTATGAAATAGTCTTATTTTATAGCAATAACCCATCTAATCAGATTCGTTGATACTCGGAAGTTGTTTTCTGCACTTGGAAACATCATGGAACAATCATTTTGCCCAATTAGAACTGCTGTAGGGAAATAAATCCATTACAAAGAACCATCTCCCCATAGGAGAAGGGAGAAAGACACTTATAAAAAAATCACTATCAATTATGAGAAAAAAGGTTTTAAAAATTATTCCTTTCACAGGATTTCAGTTCGGGATATCTGAGCATCAATATATTTGATAGCAAGTTGAATCAAACAGGACTGATGCTAAAGGTCAACTTTTCTTAAAAGACAGTATTTTTACTAGATGTCCTCTTAAGGGTCTCAAAAAGGCACTTAATCTACTAGTATGAAGTTAATATTCCAACACATTTTTAATAAAGATGTTATTTTCAGATTCAACTTTTCAACCTGACCTTCAGATTTGAAGCGAACACCTCTGTCTGTGGCCACATTCACACCCCTGTACTACAATTTGAAGTAAATGCCTCTGCACAGGTGAATGACCTACATGCCCTACTTGTTTAACAGAAAATAGTCTTTTGCAAGATCGGAATGAAGTAAAACACAAGAAACCATCAAACCTGTTTTATGGGTTTCTATTCTTTCACGTGTTAATTACCAAGGTGTACATCAAGTTTTTGGAAGACGGGTGGGAAAATTCTGTGTATACACACCTCAAGGCATTTTCTCCAGAGATGAGTATCTCATGCATATTACTTTCTTAATACTATCCATAATTCAAAACGTATACTCTACTTCCCACCACATAAATAGTCTCAGGGGGATGCAGACAGATAACTCTAACAACAGCATGCTGATAATGACTGTACTATTAAAACAGTATATGCATACTTTGCTCTTCTACCACAAATGTTTGCAAAGGTACTGTGGACCTGAGATTCCCCTCTGGCCATAAAAATGTATCCACATCCATCAAAAACATGTGCCCCCTGCCACCCCAAAAACCAGCGACCCCACACTTTTTGAAACCCTGGACTGTTAACACTTAGCCACAGCAGGAACAGAGATAATGAAGAGAAAACCTAGAAAGATGAGAACATGGAATGTTGGGCGTATTATGATAACCACAGTTTAAGTTCCTGTGCAGTGTTTCCAACTTAGAGACTTAGGGTTTAAAGACCACTAATCACAGAGGCTTTTGTGATGCTTGAATAATCCATGTTCAGATGAAAGGTAAGTACTTCCCGTAACTTTTTTATTCCATCCTTTTAAAGCATGTCTGGTGAGAAGCTCCATTAAGATACAGCACTACCTCTGAAACAATTTTATGTAAAGTGCTGTAACACATTAAGGCCCAACTAGGGTAAGCAGATCTTTTTACTTACTTATTGTTTAACCATTACAATACATTAGTGAGACAAGATGCCACAAAATCTGACAGACTTTACCTTAATGCAGCTCCTTTTAAGAGTTCTATTTTCAGTTATCAATTCAACAAATTGACAAAGTAAAAATGTAGGTTTTACTGGGCTGGGCTTTTCCCAAATGCAGGTGGAACTTTCACTATTCACCTATAGTATAATATAGCTGCTTTTTAAAAGTCTTCTGACAGTTCTGTCACTTTACACACGCCTGTTTCCACAACATTGATATCTATCCTTTCTTGGACAGGACATTAAGAAGGACTTTGTACGGATTCCTCTGTGGATTTGGGAAACACTGGGTTTTTTAAACCGCCGTCGTTGTTGCTCTGATATACTTCAATTACAAGACACTTAAGAGATTATTACCTGAGTATGAGCAGGTACAGACAGGTACTACCATTTGTCAGGAAAAAAGGCATCATAAACAAGATGGGTGTGTGCTGTTACTACTTTGAGGAGACACTAAATGAAAAGACTGAAGGCATTAGTTCCATATGACCCTGAAAAGTAATCTTTCTTGCCTCTTGTAAGGCTATTTTATTTGAGAGGTTTTCTTACTTGTGAGATACTCAGCCAGCATCAATTTCTCATTTTGTGTTTGGACAGTGCTCAGCACAAACCCCACTACCTCTGGAGTCCAAGCCTTACTTTAAAAGACATAGATTATTATAAACTCAGTTTTCATTTAAGAACTCAGAAACCAGAACTATTTTGGCAAATTTCTCTTTTCTTTTTGCCATTTAGTGTGCCACTTAGGATCACACTCAAATCAAAAAGATATAACCTTATTGCAGGCCAATGGCTTCCTCAGCACTAGTCCAACACTGCTTAGCAGAAAATGAGTGAGGAGGAGAGAGCAAAGGCAACAAGACTGAGCTCCTCTGATATCTAATTTACTGCAGTTTATTCTCTTCAGCTTAATGAAGATAAATGTCCTACTGCTCATTCAAGCATGTAAGACTGCTTAATTAATAGTACAATGATGGCCTCGGGACAATTGTAGTCCCCCAGGGTAACGGTCTATATATTCTGTTTTGAGTCACATGCAATCCCGTCAGAAATAAGATGCCTCCGATAAAACAACAGTTTTTCTTCCCACGTTAGTTACATGAACTTGCTCTACAGGAAAACCTCTATTCTATTCTTATGCTTTCAAACAAACAGGCACCTTATCATCATGTTAGACATCGAAACAGGACATCACATGCATGTTCGTGAGTGACCTACTAACCAGCTACATACGCCACAGAAAAAGTGACAGAACACAACTGAACTGCACTTCCAGTTTGGCAAAACAAACCCTAAATGTCCTCCTTACATGGGTCAATGAAAAAAAAAAGGTCAAAGTAAATTAATACCAAGTGCATCAGGGCATTTTAGTATATTAAAACTCTACAGACCAGTTACCAAAATCACAGGACGCCAGTGGGGTTAAAGAACACCATCAATGCCTCTACACAGAAGAAGTATGTCTCCACTAACAAAAGCTATTTAATCTCTTTAAAACCTTTTAAAGCCAAGATGCAATATATAATCATCTCTGAGTTTCCACAGAAAAAGGGTAAGGCAAGCTGTCTTGGGTTCAGCTAAGGAGAAAAAGAACTGCTACAGCTGAACCCAGGACACAAGCCTAATTCCATTAGACTTTAAAGTCTCTTCCTAGTTACTAAAAAGCCCAAAGAAGTCCTAGCAAAGAATAGCCAGAAACAAAACTTCAAATTTAATTCCCATATTTTGCTTCAGTCATAGCAATGGTATAAGCGAGCTAAAATTTGATACAAATACACTAATATTTCTTTTCTCCACTGATGTAGTCTGAACACTGAGATGGAGACCCACAAAAAAAAACAACTCCCCCTGAAGTCCACCACACTAAAGCCAGGTTATAGTGTAAGAGCTTTTGTATTTCAAGCAGAAAAAAACCAATTTGTCCAAGGTACTCCAAGTGAGTTAAAAAAAGGGGAAGAGGGATCAATTTCCACCTCTTCATGTCTGAATTTCTAGAACAAGACCTGAAGGAACTGAAGTTATTAACTCATCTACTTTTACTACATGTACTTAAGACATTTATCTACATCAAACATACAGTCACTGTGCGATTAAAGCTGTTAAAACACAATACTTGGCTTTCTCCCAGACTCCAATAATACTTTTCTTGCTATATATAGTCTTCTGAGAGTTTACATTGCTTTTAAAGTGATACAGGGAGAAAAACAATCCTGATGTCACTAACAAAGCAACGGGCTCTGAGCTGATGTGTCAGCAGCAAGGCAGTCTAATGGAATTCTGACACTATCCCAACATCAAGTTGGTGCTCAGGCGAAGCTAAGAAAGTAAATCAAGTACTAGGAAGGGAAAGAGAACAAACATCAGTAAACCACTGAGTCCATGTTTTGCATGCAACTCGAACACTGCACTGTTATGGGTCTCCTTGCCACCAAAAGTAATGTAGTGATACTTGAGAAGGTTTAGGGGAAAGCAGAAAGAATGGTCAAAGATGTGCAATCAATTCTGTATTAAAACAACTAAGTTTTAGGTTGCTTCAGTCTGAAAGAAGTTATTTTAAGAGAAAATAAGAAAACATTGCAGAGGTCCACAAGGTAACAAGCAAGATGGACAGCTTAGATAGGGAGTGACTGCTGCCTCTTCCATACAAGAGCTGAATAACTAGGAGAACTACGACAAAGTGTAAATGTAAAGGTGCTTCTTGAAGCAACAGGTAACAGACCCATAGGAAAGCCTAGCCAAAAGATGCTATAAATGCTGCAGCTTTGTAAGGGCTCCAGGGATAACTGATCAACTTTACTGGCAGGAGGTGGGGAAAACAAAAATAAAAATATCCATTAAAGGTTGCTAAATATACAGAAACCACATCCAGCTCAGGAAATCCCTGAGCTAAGAATAGTTAGAAGCTATTAGAGTAGTATAACATGTGCGTCTCCATCCCACACTTATTTGCTTATGACCATCACTGGACAAAAGATGTTGCTTAGCAGCACCTTTCGTCTGAACCACAATGACTATTCTTAGAGTCCCAAGTCATTCTACAATACTTTCCTTGCAAATGGTAGCTTCCAGATCCCCCACTATGCATTTTCAATATCCAATTAAAATTTTACTTCCTATTTCATGTAGCAATTTAGAAGTTAAGAGGAAACTCCCCTTCTAGAGAGTCATCAACCTTTGGTACTTTTCAGGTTCAAGGACATCTCTTTATCAGGACAAGAGGAGCCAAATAAGCATCTTTCACTAAAACAGCACACATTGGAATACTCCACCCTTTTGACTGACAATTTTTCAAAACTGTTACAGCAAACAGCTCTTACAAGAGGTATAAAACAACGCTTTTAAATAGAACCATGTTAACAAAACTCATGACTACATCCAAACCACTATCAGATCAAGCAAGGTGTCTGTTTCAACACAATCCTCCAGTCTAAAGGAAGTACGGACTAGGGTACCATGTAAATAGGAATAGTAGTTTTACAGTTAATTTAAAGTAGTAATTGATATAACTTATAAATAACAAATTTCCCCTCAAGCAGTAGTAGAACAATTGAGACATTTCTTATTTGTATTCTGGTAATGCCATCTGTAGGTACATGAAGACAAAGCTTGGCTTTACAAGAGCACTAGGATGAATGCATTCAAAGTTTACATTCATTTTTAGGATTACTGAGCTTGTTCATGGACTCCTTGTTTCTCACCTGCCTGTTCCGTTCATCCATTATTCTGGTGATCTGTATTTTCTTTCTCCCCATTTTTGGCTTCTTTCTTTCGCTTTGCAATCCAGAAATATACTAATCCAAATGTCACTCTTCAGTATTCTAACACATGATACAGTTTTCTTTTACTGTCTTCAGCTCGAGAAAAGGTTCTTATTTCTTCTTATAAGTGCCTAAAAAATAAAATGAAAAATTCATTTACATCACATAACACTTGTATATTCATAAACCAAATGCATGCATGAAGTATTTTCAGCCAAGAACCAAGTATTTTCATTAGTAAAATATTATACTACACACTTTGTTCCAATTAAATCAATTCCAACTATTTTGTTAGATTCTACCTACAAACTATAGATTGAAAGTTACTGATAATTTCATACACTTGCAATTGGATGCCTTAAAAATTTTTTGCCAAGGGGGTGTTGCTCAACCCTCTAAGCTTCAGGCTTTGAGTTACTGGAGGCTTCAAAAATTCACCCACAAAGTTTTGGAAACCTTACAGAGAAACCGCATTGTCTGTCCCCTTTCTCATGTAAAATGATCGTCATGATAACAAAACAAAGGCATGAGAACATCAAGTTTCTGTTCCTAAACTAAATTACATCTTATTTTGAAAGACAACATTTGGAGTTTCATTTGGAAACAGGAGGGAGAAATAAAGAGAGAGTATCTTTATTTTAGAAGTATAAAGACCACAGGAAATCTTTTCGCAGCAGTCCTGTTGCACAGCTACCAATACACCAATGAGTAATTAAGACATTCACGCAGTTACTCTCTCTTCAATAACCTGCAATTCATACATTTGTCAATATCCAACTACCATTCCAGCACTTGTTTCATGCCCCTACATTGTTTAGAAAGATAAAGGTGCATGCAACTTGAAAAGCCGGTGTGCCACCATAACATTTATCTGGTACTAACGGACCAAACTAACATGTAAAACACAAGTATTTACCCAATTTTAAATGAATTTTCAGTAGAAAAAGAATTGCTAAGCCATATTCCAAACAACTGTAGAATAACATTAATTCAACAAAACTGGACAACAAATTGAAATAAATTGCCTCTAGAGCATCAACTGCATATCAGTGTACAAACATGAAAAAGGTACACCATATTCTATTACAACCCAATATTCATTAAAATAAAAGGGTAAAAGCAGCCACAATATTAGCTTATAACCTCTCTAACTTTCCAACCCAAAATGTCTTTTGAAATCAAGCCTTGCATATTTTACTATGGGTGTCACAATGCCATATCCTTGAGGCGATGTGTAGAAAGTGGTGCAACCACATCACCATCAGCCAGTTAATGAGTAGAGACAGCAAGAGGCAGATTAGTCACAGGCTGCACTTCACAATACATTCAATTTCCACTGAGGAAATAACCATGATGTTCTAATACAGCTTGGGAGGAAAAAGAGTTGGAGGAACATCACAAAATGAAGGGATGTCATTTTATATTTACCTGCTATCAACAAAGGACTGCTTTGGTAAAACATTGTAAAATTCCCCAACATGTTTAGAGATACTATCCCATGGAATTTAAGATCAAATCAACACCAAGTCTATGTGATGTTCATCGGTCACAACAAAAAATGCCACCACCAACATATCCACTGCACCTTAAATTTCAATTCATAAGACATCAGCTGCCCCACTCAGGAGAAAAAAGTCTCAGCTCCTACTATAATCACACACTACATTTAGTTCTGCAAAATTCTGGTTGCATCCCTTGGACATACCTAATACAAGGGTCTCTATAAAACTGCTATTGAAATTTGGTGGAAATTTGTAAATTTTTTCATTCATATGTGGTTTTGTCTTTTAAATATACCATATAATGTTCAATCAGTTCTCTGAACACAGAATTGCCAGACTCCTTTCTCTGCCTTTTAAAAGCAAACACCACGGTAACCAACTAGTACATGCTAACAGCCACCACACGTGACACCCAAAATCCATCTGGACCAGCATCTTATCTATGGCTACGGGCAAGTATCACCAGGATGGTAAAGGAGGGACATGGGAATAGAATACACATATACACTTACAAGCTATATAAGCTATATATAAAACCTATAATATTTATAAGCCATTTTCTCCAGATATTCAGTGACTTTTGAATCAGGAACTTCTGGAGTCATATTTGGAATATTAGACTTAAAGCTGTTCATCAAATCTCCATTAATATTACTTTTGAATCTGTGTTAAATTTTTAACATCTGGAAGCAAGGAGTTCCACGGCTTAGCTATGCATCACAGTAGAAGATATATCATTCCATTTAAGCCTGACCCTTATAACTGTATTTGGTATCTAGATTTTTAATTATACAAGGCAGTAAACAGTCACTTTCACCCTTCACATCAGCCCTGATTTTGATGCCTATATTGTATCTTCCTTCAGTTACCTTCACTCAAAACTAAATAATCCTACTCTGATCAAGCACTTCTGACACAAAAGCCATTCTCTGGCCAGCTGGCCCATCCTCCTCTCCACCCTTTGCAGTTACTCCTGTCCTTCCTGAAACAGAAACACAGGCAGTATGTATAGTATACAGGATACGAGGTATATAAATTTTTTATTATAATCTACCATAAATTTATACAGAGGCACAATAAAATATTATGTTCTACAGCATTAGACATAGACCTGGGCAACTTTACTACTTCTCAAAATTTTCCCAAGGAAATAGCCCTATGCTCCAGAACACAATTTTAAAAGCCCTGTGTGGGACCACACACTTCCATACAGTCCTATCACATACACTCAGCTCTTCCACCTTCTGCAGCACACATTCAAAAGCAAGTCTATGCAGTGAATAAAATAAAGATCTCATGGGAGAACAAGGCAGAGAGTAAGAGAAATATGACTTGAAATTATGCAATATATATACTTAAGGATACAAAATGAGAAATGCACAAATGTTTTCCATGAGCTAATGGAAGAAACAATAGCAGAGAAACACCATTACCTGCTTCACGTACCATCGCGCAAAGGGAATAGGGAAAACTGACTGTAATTTTCACCAACATTGTTATAGTTTCAGGGTGTTATTTCAGGTCTTGAACAACTAGCATGCTCTATTAGGCATAAATGCATCAACCCATTTCCCATCTACAACCTCTGCTTCACCCTCTTTAATCAGCCCACTGCTGTCTCTCATCTCTTTTCTTGCCTCTCTCTCTACTTTCTTCAACCTCAAGCTCTTTTCTCACTTAGCAGATTCCAAATCCCTACTTGCATGTCTGTCCCCATTTAGGTCCAGCCTCTCCTCCCTCTCCCACACGTTGCTATGGACACCAGAAACCTGGCTTTGGAACATATTTGCCAAAGGCAACCCAGCTCTGAAATACTGCATCCCTTTCATTTTGAAGTCACGTACAGGATGATATTCAAAGCTAAGAACTGAAACATAAGTTTGGCATGAGCTTAGGGTAGAAAGGATCCTGACACTAACTGCAAAATCAGAGCAAATTGTGCAGTAAAAAGCCACTTTTCATGCGTGCTCAGAACATCCAAATGGGAAGTTACCACCAATGACAAATGCATGTTACATCTCTCATGGGAACAATGACTTTTCCATTTTCTAATCCTTGATCGTGTCAGAGCTGCAGTTTTACTTTCCATCCTGACTAGCAACAAAACCATGTAAGATAAAAGACAGCATCCACTATATGGTTTTATCCAACACGTAAGTAACAGCTTTAATTTTGCTAAATCACAGTTGCATTGTGAACATACTTAAGTCTTAAGTCACAAAGTCATTTCACTTAGATAATCAACAAACTTTGGCCCAAATAAACGAAAACTGACATATGAAGATCAATGCATATTTACTTCTGAAAGCAAACGTGGAACTAACATGAAGTAACCTTGATGAAGGTAACATTCTACTTCCTTAAGTGACAGAATCAAACGACAGCCACCAAAACTGCCTTCCGTGACTTGAGGGTCACGCAGAAGCAAAGTATTTCTTTTTCTTGTTTATAACAAGAATTTCAGCAAATACTAAACAAAACAATAAGAATAAACAGAGAAAAGAAGGAAAAAAACCCATGTGCTTCGGGATGAGCTTCAAACAGAAAACATCAGCTTGCAATAATAGCAAGAAAAATGATATTTGTAGCTGTCCAAGTAAAAGACTATTATTGTATAAAAGCAGGTTTCATTCCAAATTTTCTGGGTTTATTCCCTTCCCCTGCAATGTGAAAACACACTAAATACTGAAAGCCAACAGAACCATATGCACAAATACCCCCTCCTGACTGCAGACTTTCAGGAGCTCAGCTCAGTTCGCTGTTGTCAAGGTTGCTCACAGTTTCATAATAGCAAGAGATAAAGAACTTTAAAGCAAGGAAACTGTGTTTGACCTATTTAAAAAGATTCTTTCAAGGGTTCAGTGGAAAGAAATTATATCTATGCAGAACTCCACAAGGTTTGGAAGCCTTCTGGCAGAACAGGTTAGGAAAAACTGTGTCAGAATTACACTCCTTCCATTTATTTTCCCTTTATTTGCCTCTGCCTCTTTGTTTTCTTGGAACTTCCATTTCAGCATCATGGTTACAGGTTACATTTGACAGTTACCATCTCAGCAGAGCTCATTTACTGCAACGCACACAAAGAAATGAGTGTCATGACGTCAGATCATTTGCATGATAACTCTCAAAAGCCACAGCTGCATGAAAACAGATCTCTACAGATGCAGCTCACACTGATAATACTTAGGTAAGGCTTACTAAATAGCAGACAATGTTCTCTTACTAAATCAAGGTTAATAGGTCTTTTTCTAGTCTTAAAGGACCTTGTGCAGATACTCCTGTAGATTTTGCCCCTCAGCATGAACTGATGGGCATAGACTGCGCTACCAAATCACAGCCAAACTGCACTCACTGTCAAGTCCAACTAACACTTTGCATGCTCACCAAGGATGTGACCAGAATATAAAGATTCCCATACATAGCAAGATGGAGATGAGGCCCATCAACACATGTTGACTTCTTTACATGAACATTCCACCAACCCTGCTCCAAAATTCACTGCTACCACTTTGAAGACACATTTTGAAATGAAGATTTCAAGCAAAAGGACTCTATCTACCTTTATGTTTGCCTTTAACAGAGACCACACTCACATTCTTGCTGTGGTTTTTGCAGAGGTGTGCAAAAACAGTAACAAAACAATGTTTCCTATAGCCACATTTCTATAGCCCTAACACATTGTTGTAAGTAATGTCAAATGTAAGTGTAAAACAATAGCACAGCCTATCCCTTCCAAACAAGACATGTTGTTATTTATCTCACTTCTTGTCATACCACAATATTAGGAAATAAACCTTTTTTCATCCTCAGTTTAGAAGCCATTCTTCTACATCCAAGTAGAGCCTTACAGTGAGATTGGCCTCAGAGCTCCAAGGTCTTCAGCTAGCAAGTGATACACAAGCATTGTTATAAAACAATAATACCACCCTTAGCCAAAATAACTTTTTGTAAGAAGTAGGACAACATAAAAAATACAGGAAGCCATAAACAATCCTTGACTGATATTCTTTTTTATGCATCATAAAACACTTGTTTTTTTTAGCTGGGAAGAACAACACACACCTTTGATACTACACAATTTAAGTGAACAGTACTTCCAAGAGTGGATTTGTGCAGTTTTGCAACTAAACACAGTCCCCAGTTTCCACATTAAAATGAAAGCTAAAGCTATTTTTGAGCTTCTAATTTGTAAGTTACAAGGGTTTTCAGACTAAGCTTTTGAAGGCGTATTAGAAAAGATATCAAAATACTCTCAAAAAAAATGGTCTTACTGAAGAACTGCACCTTCCAAATACTATTTGAATACACTGTTGCTCAAAATGGCCTTTCTGCCATTCCTTCCCATGCAGCAAGTAAGATGAAGTTGAATAACTGTATTTTCTTGCAAACTACAGAAATCTAAACTGTATGAAAAAATGAGCTAAGATTCAGATGCCTGTTTTTAAAACAAGTTTTACTACTCCTAGAATGCACTTCTTTTTAAAGATGGATTTTCCCAAGCTGACAGACCAAACAGTTTTCAAGAACTATCAGCATCACCTATGACAGCACATGTACTCCTAGATAAAATGACAGATGTGGCCTTGTCCAGGACCAGCAGCAGCCAGGAATTCTGCTCTAGTTCGTTATTTAAGATGCATTCACATTCCAATTAAACTCAATACCCAAATATTTTTTACACTATTACACTGCTATGAGCAGAAAGCCAGAAAAAAAAACCCTGTTCAAGTCAAAACAAATGTGTATCATCCTAGTCTGAGCCTTATACCCTCTAGAAGCAAAACATTATCAAGCTATCTGTAAAATCACACATCTTTACCACATCTTTACCACATATTTTCATGTGATATTAAATTCTATTTTATTACTCCCATCCTTATATTTGATCTTGATATTTTCTACAATAATTTATCCTTGCATTCCCAAAAACATGTTAGAGCACAGCTGGAAAACAGGATCTGGAAACTGATGAGCTAACAGAGGAGAAAGATGACCACAGAAAAAGAACTAAACTTTCAATATGAGATTAAAATCCAATTTTAGATAGAAACAGAACTTAAAATAATAAGTAACCACAAGAATTCTGTTTCCAGACATCTACAAACCGATTAAGAAAATAAGGGCATGACTGAATAGCAGTCTGGAAAACACACTCTGAAGAGTTTCTCAAGAAACTTGTTCCTAATTTATCATATAATCTGTTGAAAGATGCAACTTTTCCATGGTATACAAAAATAGCCACAAACAAAGATGATTCTGAGCTCTGTTAACAAAAGAAAACCCAGTATTTAAAAGCTGTGGCCAGAAAAATTAATTTCCTAGTGAATCAACCATAGCTTTCAGAACAGCCATGTCAGCCTGATCACTATTTTAAATCTTTTGACCAAATAATCTTCTTTTTTTTTTCCATTTAGAGCTCTTAGAAATGAATAAAGTACATGGAGAAATCTAAATGGAAGTTTAGGTATGACTGTTCCATTACAAAGTAATCATCATTTGATGCTTTGCAGGTATTCAATTAGTTTAAAACTCATTACGCATTTTATAACTTTCAGTTATAAGCTCAAAGTGCAACTAAAAGCCTTTAAACACAGATTTAAACCTACAGATCTCTGCGCTACTTAATCCACAGAAATAAGGTTTCTTCCCTGAACTAAAATATACATATGGAAAAAGATATTAAATGATCAAGATCAAAACCATCTGCTTTGGGGTTATTATGTATCTGCAATGGCTGTAGAACTTAGCGACCATATGGCAAAAAAAAAAAGGCACAGAGCCACATGTCTACTTACCAAAACTCCTTTCTGTCTCAAAGGAAAGAGTCACCAGGATGAACCTTCCAAAATGCTGATAAGAACATGTCTACTAGACATGGCTTTAAATTATATACCATTTCACCCACAACAATCAGCTGCCACAGAAGAGCAGGAGGCAAAACACAACCCTGTGAAATGAACTTCTTACATTCATCTTGGGGGAGGAATCACCAAACCCATGCTGCTATTCTCAGCTGGGAAAATAATTGCCTTTCTTTAAAGCTAGCCTAATGACTCAATAAGAATCAGCTGAAAAGACACCTTCATAAGCATTGGTAATCAACTACACAACAAACACCTGTGGACAATTAAAAGGCTCATTTTAATCATCTTCTTCATCTTACAGTGAAAGAGACAAAATACATACACAGGACTGTTCGGTTTCCAATTATTATACTTACCAACCAGAAAGGAGCTTTCTTCTGGCTTTGCAACATCTTAACACTTCCTCAATCTTCCCCAGGCTCACTGATGCATCTTTAGATCACACTTAGAACGTGCTACATACTGCTAAGTTAAGTCATGGCTTTAAGAAAAAGTATTATCATGGGAAATCTATTTCCAGAAGTCTCCATATTTCATCAGTTACCGCAGTGACTCTCAAGCTTTAATTACTGCCATCTTGGCTCATTACTTTCTCCATCTCAATGTAAGTTTATCAATAGATCAAAGAATACAGATAATCTCATTTTGCGTAACAGGCATTTGGCAAAGGTATACCTCATTATCTCAAAGTTCTCACAATACCTCTGCCTCACTTGTCACATCTATATTTATCCCTGTGGAAATCAGCAGAGCAAACCAGGGTCAGGACAGCAAACAACACTGGGGACTGCAAGTGGACAGCAGATGCTTACACAGCTACAGCAGCTGAAACTGTTCTGACCATTGATTTGGTCAGATTTCTGTGAGATTCTAAACAAGCTGCAGCACCTGTTTGGTTTTGGGGTTTTTTTAATATGTGGTCACTCCCTGTTTTCATCATTTTATAGAAAACTAAATTGAAAGCTTTCCTCTGATGTAACATGGCCACGTCAGGCTGAATTCAGTAGGAGAAGCACTTGAAGCATAAGCAATAACATGTCAAAGTAACCTTAAAAATTCAGCTTCCTGGCATTTCTCTTTGGACATAAGGAGTATTGCTCTTCTTTTTTGCCTCTGAGAACTGCATGATTTAAGTAGACTGTCTTTTCTAAGGGGAACTGAAGATTTTAGTAGGTGCTTTTGGGAGGCAGGCTAATTTTATAGTAATTTAGAACCTCAACAAATAACCTACATATAAAAACCTGAACATTCATAAACCAAAAACTAGACAAAAATATCCTTCTATGTTAAGTTCTGATGTATCATATCCACATTTCATAGTGGGATTATTCAGCAAAAAAATAAAACACCTGAAAGCAACATAAAACAATACGAGTGTACTACTAATTCTACACGTAGTTCAAAACCAAACAAGGTGCCAACTGAGCCAACTCCAATGGCATACTGACATGAGAGTTACAATTTGCAGAAATGAAGATAGGCAGGAAAACCATTCAGAACCCAGCACACGCTGGAGGACAATGTTGAGAGATTTATGACTCTCATCCTCCAAATCCTCTCTTTAAAATTGTATTCAAATTTTGCAGGCTGCACTTCAGCTTCCTTGTAGCAAATGCCAAATAAGCAATTCTCCAGTTAAGTAAAACAGTCTGTTTTCAGTGTATTAAAACTGACTGGTGTACAGCTGGCACAGTTTCCCAAGGCAAGAGCAGAAACCATAGCAGATTTTTCCTTAGGAAGCATGTATATAAAAGGCATTTCATTGCCTCAGTTTTTTAGTTTCTTCTCATGAAAAAAAAAAATAAAACCAAAAACCAAAGAACATAAATTATGAGATAATCTTATTTAACACTGAGCCTAATGTAAAAAAAACCCTGTGAGCCTGGTGCTTCAGCAAACCCATTCTGTGACTTGCAGCAAGGCTTCCAACACTCCGTGAAGTTCGTGTACTGGTGACTAAACTTCTGGTAATTCATTGTTAGTTTCTACTAAGAGGGAAACTGTCCATCCTGCCTACAAAGGACAAACTGTTGAGGTAATGCAGAAAACAGCCTCATGACAGCAACTTCAACACATGTTACAGAGCAAACATTACAGCAATCAAAAACATTTACAGCTGACTTCAGGAATGTAATGGGATACAAAGGCAGCCATAGCTGTTGCATGATTCTGCTTGTACCTTGTCCTATAGAGAGCTTCCTCAAATCAGACTTCACCCTAAAACCCATCAGATTTTTAGGGTCTTAGCAAGAGGACAAATGTAAGTAAATGAGAGAATGAAAATATAGAAGGAATATAAACGAACAGCCTTCTTGCACATTGTGCCCTTGCAAGATGTGTCTTTATTCCCAAGTTTGGCTTCAGTCAACAGTGTCTTTGTGACACAGAGCACCGCGTGCTCTCATTTTGTATTTGGGAAACTAGTTCCCAAGGTTCAGCTTTTTCTTAACTTGTTTCTTCCTGATCCAATATATCAGGCTTTCCCCACGCTCTGCACAAGCTGCAGGCTCCAAGCTTCTTGCCCAACTCCCATTTGTGAAGCTTTTTGTTTGCTTGTTGGTATTTTGTCTGTTTATTTGTTCTTGAGGTTTTTTACCTGCTGAAACAGGCAGTCTCCACAACCACTTCCCTCCTGAGCTTTCTTACCAAATACATAATTCCAGTCTTCCAGAAGATTCCACATGACACAGTCACCTCCTCCTTTTAAAGTGAACAGGACAGGAAAGCCAAGAACAAATGGAAGAGATAACACATCAAAGAATCTATATGAAGCTTTAAATCATTGCACAATTATCCAGAAAGCTTCCTGCTAATTTATTCAATGCCTGATTAAATGACAGCATGCAGTC
>JANHGB010009478.1:0-36111 GCA_026283785.1 Coracopsis vasa
AATTGTTTCCTGCAGAAGCCAGCAGCATTCAGCCACCCCTTCCCTCTAGCAGCATCAGCTGTAGATTCACCCATGGATTAACTATTTCCGTCAGCTCCTCTTCCACAAAAGGATACCAAGATTTATCCAAACATATCTTGGCCAATGCTACCACTGAGGTAAGTGCATAAGCAGAGTTTTCACTTATCCCTGTACCTCCTGCTACGAGTTATAATATGTGTGGGACAAGCCTTGTTGCTCTACACTGCTAATAGTTATATATTTGTCAGCTAGAGACAGACGCACCAAGCAATTTTAAATGGCAGGGAAAGTGAGCCAGGCTGCAGCAGGAGACTCCTGCATGTTAACTGAAATGGTGGAGTGAAGCTGGGGGAACTGCTGAGTCAGCAGGAAAGCATACCAACTTCCTATTTCAGATCAGGTACAATCACTCCAACATGCTCCCCCCATCTCCCATTTTCTTACAATAGTTCAGGCTAGCATACAGGCGTGTATGTTTATATACATATACATATTATACAGGATGTATATATCCTCCTTCAGCAGAGAATATGACAGCCGAGACCATCTGGCTGTTGATACTTCCTAAGAATTACTAGCACTGTAAAACTGTGTGTGGTAAAGCCAGCTTAGTAGTTTGAATAGAAGACAGTGTAGCAGCATGTAAACGCTGGATGCAATTTAGTGTTTCTACAGCTTTCTCTTACCTGTACATCTGTTACTGTTTTCTAAGGTAATGGCAGCATGCTCTCATAACCTGAGGAATCTCTACACCTGCCAAGCAGCAGCTGGGTGGAAGTAAGTTTATGGCAGGTCTTTATAATGGGAGGCCTTCTTATGTACTTGGCCCTATTATGTGCAAATACCTTTCATTTGTCTTTGACAGGTATCAATGTACAGAAAAAGAGGTGCTGGTTTATTACAAAGTCTTCCCTTCAGCAACAAGGCATGGGTTCCTGGGAGCAGGAGTGATAGAAAGACCCCTGCCCTACGTGTGGGGACTAGTGAGGGATCCTGGCAAACGACATCTGTACGACAGAACTATCAACACAGCTCGAATACACAAGAAAGTAACCAGCCACATCCAGCTGGGTGAGTATCAACACAAAGGACTGGCCACCATTACCAGTAGGTACTTTCTCAGCTCAGGTTTCCAGCCAGAAGGAGACTTAGAGGCATCTTATTTCATTTCTTCACATCTGAATAAACAATTTCATTATTTAATATGGGAACTTGAGCTTTGTAAGGCTTCTCCAAAGTGAAGATAATATTAAACACATCTCACTGCAAAAGTACAGAAGAGACAGTGACTTGAAAGTCAAAACAAATCTTAAGTGGCTTGAGAAAGCATCTTAATGACATATTACAGCACATTAACTAGAGTTCTGCTCTCTGCACCAAGAAGTCAAAATGAAATATGCACATGCATTTAAGGGGCGGGGGAAAATGTGCCAAGTTAAAGTTGTCAAAGTCTAATTCCCCTCTGTTTTTTCACAGTGTATTTAGTGACCGATACTTCCCTCTGCTATCTAAAGCAACCCCGGGATTTCTGCTGCATTACTGTAGAAGCCAAAGAGGTAAAGTGAACATGCTCTCTGCAGCACAGAGGAATTGTTCTGAACTCCTGGTTCAAGGACAGAAGGGAGAGGGAATGGAAGTCCATGCTCATCCTTCCAGAAGTGACAGTGTAATAGGAAGAAAAGCCTTGTGGATGACACAAGGGAATTGTGTATAAAACCCTCATGAATGACAATCATCAGCCAAGCCCTATTTGGGGCTTGTGTTACGGAAGTGTTACACAGCACAGTCCAGTTACAAACATGCAAGATTATGACAAAAAAAATTAATAAATAACATGGGAAACACTGTTTCATATTAGAAGAGATTTTTAGGTAGTACGAGACATACCTCTCATGGCAAACAAAGAAATCATCACTGTATGCATAAAAACCCGTACAAATTGTCATCTTTGCCCTTTGTCACACACAGGAGAACTTGTCTGTCTTGGCTGTCCAGTCTGTCTACGATGCATCCATGCCCCACCCTTGCAAAGAAGTGGTGAGAGGGGAGATTCTGCCAAGTGCTTGGATACTGGAGCCTGATGTGGTGAATGGAAGAGATATCACTAGAGTTATTTACATGGCACAGGTAAGATTTTGCTCTATGTCCAACTGTGAATGCAAAAAGCTTTTACAGATAAGAGCTGGTAAGTAACAAAATATATAATCCTTATGCTAAGTCCCATGAGCTGATCATGAATGTCTCCTCCACTTCACACTGTTACCTAACATAATGTACACTAAAGCAGAGAGGATCTTACTAGGATTATGCAGAAGCACATGGTTGATCCTAAGCTTTTGTAGCATCTGGAGCTGCTCCTTTGGATACCAAGACTCTTCTGTAATGGATTATTAGCGGCTTGAATGGATGTTGCCTTCTCACAGGGGGAATCAGTATGAAAACTCTTGTTGGCATTTTATCTTGCTGTGGACAGAGAAGTCCACCTCAGGTTACACTGTGTTCAAAATGCACAGAAACACTGGTTGCTAAATTTTTCGAACTGAAGTTGTTAATTCTTCAGATTTAACAGATAAAAAAGAGAAACTCAGATTAGGATTCAAGTTAAGAATAAGAAAACCCTGCAATCCATTCATTAGAGATTCATCTGAAAAGTAGGTTCTCCTTGAGACCTAGCAGTGTCTAGAAGAGAATGCCAAACGTGTATAACCTATTTTAAAGTGCTCATCAGAGAGCTGTCATTAGTCCTTTAAACTTAGCTATAGAATACATGTTTTTAAGATACAATATAAAAAATCTTTCTAGTAATTAGTATATGCATTTTACAGTGCATGTGTAACATATATGCATATATATATTTTTATATACATATTTTTAGTATATGCATATACATTTTCAGTAATATTGTATCTGTCTCAAACTAGTAATTTTCAATTGAAGCCCAAACTCAAAAGCAGTGTGTGTCATACCTGCTGAAAGTGACATCAAAAAGCAAAGCTTTGAAAGCCTATGGAGTATTGGGAAGGAACAGATAAAAACCACACAGGAATGATAGCATTTGCCTGTAAATACTTTTGCAGTTTACAGACATATAACTTGCACCATCACATACTTACACATACATATACCATCAGAGCTATTTGAGGCTAGAGAAGCATTTTGCTCAAACCCAGATACAAACGCCAACATGTGGCCTTTCTTCTCATTCCTGCAGGTGGATCTCGGTGCTCCAGCCATCCCCGCAAGGCTCCTGAGTTCCATCGCCAAGCGCCAGCCGCTGGTGATCGCTCACCTGGCACACTTCCTTGCTAGTTAGTGTTGGGTACAAAACTGGACCAGCAACAGCAGCTCAAAGTTCACAAAGAGACACAAGCCTTGTAAGGGTAATGTAAAATGCTGGCTCACAGTCAGTCAGAATCAAGCCTCACTGCTAACATTGGACTGTGCAAAAGGAGAGTTAGGAAAAAGGATCATTTATTTTAGCTGCTCGGAAGAAACGCAGCAGGTTTGATGGGAACCTGTCCTCCTGGAGACAGCTGTGGAAAAACTCCATGGAGCAGCAGGAAGGTGTGCTGTCTCTACATAAAACAGAGGAAAAGACTTTGATTTACAAAAGCCAGCATCTTACATGCAGAATGTAGTATTTAATTTCTGTTTCCAAGGTGCTTCAAAGACCAACCTTCTTCTTTAAGAAAGTTTAGGCATCAGTGGGAAAAAGGCAATGGAAGCAATGACATGCACTACAAACCAGAAACAGTCCACATATGGCTTGGGACCCTTTGCAACTCCTGAGTAGAGCTACAAGGCCACTTTCTAATGTTAAGATAAGCATCAAATGCAGAATTCCTAACAGTGTAGATAAATCATTTAACCTAGCTTGCTGGCTAGACTTCCCCTGGAGAAGGGAAGTTCAAACAGAGCGATATCC
Organism: Coracopsis vasa; assembly: GCA_026283785.1. Classification (NCBI taxonomy): domain Eukaryota; kingdom Metazoa; phylum Chordata; class Aves; order Psittaciformes; family Psittacidae; genus Coracopsis; species Coracopsis vasa. The sequence continues at coordinate 3,947 of JANHGB010009478.1, forward strand.
ACTAGTCACCCTACACCCTGAATAGATTTTTCTTCTGTAATTGGCTGGTGGCTTGCAGCCAGCGTGAGGTATTTTGGATTGCCACTACACTATGCAGCATCAGTGGAAATCACCACACCTCAGGACACAGTTTTACTGCACTGCAGAATTAGGTGCTTTGAAATCAAGAAACCAAACCCACAGCTGTAAACAGTGACACTTTGTCATTAGTAGAGAGTAGTACCACGTAATCAGCTTGTTTCTAGAATTTATATCCTGCAAGTAAGAGTAGCTCCAGCAGTTTTCCACAATGTTGCTTTCCATCAGCTGAAAATCTAGCCTGGCCATAGTCCTACCATGCTGCTTTGTTCAGAACATGACCAGTTCGCTCACTGCAGTGAAGACAGACTCTTCTGACTCAATTACCTCATGGTATTTCTGTTGACCTTAGTCCAACAATCCTGCTGTCAGACTTCATATATATTTGTTTAACACACTCCCTAGTTTGGTCACACATTCCTAAAATTAAACAAAACCACAACCAACTCAAGCAACTCCATTAGTTCTTCAGCACAACAGTAAAAATCATTTCAGATACCTTATGTAAGCAATAGAAGCTGTTATGGTGTGCTTTCTTTAGCTCAAAAATGCCCACATTGTTCAAGAAGCTGTTGCACTTTAAATTTGTCAAGTGAGAAATATGTATTCATGTGTCCACCTGACCAGAGTCAGCTTCTGCTACTTCAACGCAGTTACTGTAAGTAAAAGATGAGTTTTCCCACCTTTGAGTTCAAGAGCCAAGAGCTACTTTACTATATCTTTGCACAGGCGTAATTTTGGCTCTCAGCTTCTATGTTACTTCCTGTTATAAATATATTCAGTTTAAAAAGAAAATAGCTATTTTAAATTGGTATTTAAGAAAATAGCAGTTTTGAGACATACCAGCCCAAGGCTTTCCCCCCAGAAAACTGTACCAGGTAGGATAGCAAAATCTTTCACTTACAAATTTGCTTTGGTTACAATCTTAACACCAATATAGTGCTGTTCTTTTATGGTGAGGCTCAGCATTTTCTTAGAAGCCCTTCAAACCGTGTCATGGCATGGTTCACTTCCAGCCTCATGCATTCTCCATAGCCCCTTAAGGACAAAGGGACAACCCAGCACAGAGTTTTCTGCAGTTGAGCAAAAAGACAGAGTTCCAGATTTGCAACCTGTCATACAGTTCCCCATTCCCTCCCTCTTGGTGGAAACCAAGAAAGGAAGAGCCAATGAGGCAGTACATAAAAGCCCTATTTAAAATGAGCAGAAACAGCAGCATGGGATATTGGCTCTATCCTGAATGCTGCTTCCAAGGATGTCTGGGGGAGGCAGGGGAGGTCTTCATCCAATCCACACAAGATTTGCTCAGTGCTTCGCTTTTTTTCCCTTTTATTTCGGACATGGCACTAGTGATGAAGCAGTTTTTGTAGGAAAAACATCTAGGGGGACTCCTGTTGATCAACGATGCCAGTGCCTATGAAGGAGAATGTCTTCTTGTACAGTGCATCAGATGTTTATTTTTATATACACATAAGATTTTTTTTCTATGTTTACAGATTAAGTTATTTCTATATGCTTGTTTTGAAGCAGTTTTATATGCTATCAAAGCTAAGTTTTATTTTTATCGGTATTGAATTAATGTAACTTTTTTTTTTTTAATACAATCTTCAATTGATACTAAAAAGCCTATTTATATAAATATTTTCTTTTGCAAATATAACATTTTATGGTACTTGTTAATGTACGGCATTGGTTTGGTTGGAAGGAAGAAATAAAAACCCAGCAGATACTGAATTTGTTAAACTATGACGGGCAAGAAACAACTTCCTGTAAGTTACTGCTGAGCAGTAGATGATCAAACCAATTGTATTGGACCACCTACTGTTGCATCTCTGCTCTTAATCAAGATTGCTATTTTCATATCCACAATAAATGGTATTTTCTACACAAGAAAACGTGCCGTGTGTTATTCTCCTCCAGCTAAAGACACCCATCTATGGAACTATGCCACATGGAGAAGTACCACAAAAGCTAGCTTGGAGGCGATGATGTAGGGCTCCTGCCCACCTGCTGAGGAATGCGTGTGGAATAGGAATTTGTGGCACGATAGTCAAGAAGCCAGCCACTGCCTGAATTTGGTTCCTATGATGCAATGCCTTGTCCAAGCAAAGAGGCTCTGTTGTGTTGCTCTGAAGTGAGGCACTGTCTGAAGCTTCTTCCCAAGTCCAGTTACGCAATTCCTCTGACTGCACATCCAGAAGGAAGTCAGCAGAACACCATTTTGCTCCATTTTCTTTTGGGAGTTGTGAGTTTGCAGTAGCAAAGACTGACAGAGAGAAAGCCACATGCTCTAACCTAGCTTTGCTTTGAGCTCTCTTCTCCCTACTGCTCTCCTTGCAGCACTGCAACAGGTTCCCAGCTCTGTGGGACTGCAGTCATGCATCCTCAGCATCCCTAGACAGAAAACAGCATCTATACAATAGTTCCTGCAGTTTAGTTACAGCGCTGGGTGTCTGGCATTACAGAACAACCAGGCCAAATTACCACAGGATGTCCAGGAACTAGAGTAACTAATTGCATTAAGACATAAGGCACAGAGGTGTTTCTTACCTGCTGGTTCCCACAGAAGGGCTGACTGCCTTTGGCCCCATAGGTTGGGCTCTCTGGATGTAGCAAACTGCTCCTGGGCCTTGGTCACCTTTTCAAATGAAAATTTCCAGTCACATTGTATTAGGGAAGGATAATTCAAGTATGTTGAGTTCATGAGACCAGCCATAGCATCTATGCAAACAGGTTTACAACACCCAAGTAAAATCAGTTCCAGAGCCAAGAGCACCTTTTTTACTATTATGAATTGCAGCTTCTTCCCCCTTCCACCACTCCTTATATAAAGTTGTATTTCAATATAAACAAAGCAGCTATTACTCTCTTTGCCCCATGCTTTGTGGCAAGGCACCTTTTTTTGTACTTCACCCCAGCACCAAGAGGTTACAGATCAACAGCTTGAACACAAACCAGGACATTTAATCATGTTTATTTTGACAAACACCAACTTTGAATGAGATCTGCAGCAAAAAGTCACACATGACTCAGCCTCCGGGAGCAGGTATGGTATGACATGGTGTACTTGCTAGTCCAGTTTGTATTACCATAAGCAACCTGCCTACTTCTAGAGACCCCCCCTCTGCTTCACTCACACGAGAAAACCTCGTGAGGCATGCAGATGGAACATGCCAAATCTGTCAATACAGTGCTCAGTAACCAAGTTTAGAAAAATCTCAGTACAGGTCAGACACTGATGTGCCTCTGCAGCCTCTCCCTCTGAAGCTACAGTTCTGTTTGTGGTTTTTCTTAAATCACTGGCTCCAGGATGTTACCCTGTCTTGCCTTATCCAAGGAAAGAGGCAAGTTAAGTAGCATATGGTAAAGCCCCCGGGCTTCACTTTATCCAGATGTTGTTCTCTCATCACACAGTATTTGCTTTCTGGGAAAACCTGCGCTAACAGGACACTCCCAGACAAAAGGAAATCATTTCCTTACTGCTACAGGAGCAGGAAAAATAACCCCATGAGACAGCTAATGAGCACCTGATCATGTCCTGCCAGCCCCTAGCAGTCCCTGCCCCAGGCTCCAGTGTGAGGAAATACTTGGGGAGTGGACAGGCAGTCACACCCTTACTGGCGACCTATCGGCACAGGCAGGAATGCCAACTGTCTCACAGAAAGGATTCCTTTCCAGGCCAGCTCTCCAGGGGATGGCACAGTGCTCTTCCACTACTGTTCTGTCTGCTCTTCCAGGCTGTAGTTTTCTTGCTGCAGCACTTCCTGCCTGCTAAAACCCAAACTCAAGGCAAAAAGAATTATAAAAAACAGCAGTCTGATGCCATTTAAGCTCACATACTATAAAAGTGTCTTAAAAATACTGTGTTCAGTAAAAAATGTAAACATATTTTCTCCCTTATTTCTATTAAAAACCCTGGGAAATTACAAGTTCTGTTTCCAACAAGAGATGGAAAAACACTTAAGCATCCGCATGTTTTCAGAATAATGCCATCAGTGTTCTGATGTATATATTTAATACGGTTCAACTTTTAAAATGAGTCTTCATTAAAATCAAACCTTTGAAATTGAGCTCACAATGAAAAATAAATATAGGCTCATCTTCATGTCATACAGGTTCATCTTTTCCCTCCCCCGACAGTAGAGTCTTTGTTAAAAGACAACAAACATGAGAAGTCACATTAAATTATGAGAAGAGCCACCAGGAAACCGTGTCTCTGATCATGAACTTGTCCACTTCTGTTTCTGGGTTTGGTCACAGCCTGTTGCAGCACAGATAGATACAAAATGTGTCTCTCAGTCTAAAAACCGACTGCTCTGAGCCACGATCAAGGTGCTTAAAGGACTTTTGACTTGGAGATCCATTTGCTGATTGATGGACATCCTTCAGCATAGCCACCATGGCAAAATGTCCATGAACAGCAAGGGAAGACCAGTGTGGGTTTTGCAAGAGAGTGACCTCCTAGTGGCAGCAGCTCCCAGCAAAGAGCTCACAAGGCATTCAGAAACACTGCACAGTCCCTTTGCGTCTTCATTAGGCTGTTTTGTCTACAAAGAGTGGCCTCCATTAACTTTGTGCTGTCACGGTACCTAGAGATTGTCTGGTCAGCTCACACGGGTTAGTCCTGAGCTCTGCTATCCGATGTTCCGATCTAAATACTCTGGACAGCATTTCCAGTTCTTTTAAGAAATCCTGTAACAAACAGATACAAACCAGAGAACCCTTATTAACAAGTGCCAACCAAGAGGCTTACTTCATTTTTCTAGTTCAGAACTTTACATGGTTAGAACGTGCTGTTGATGGTTTTCCAGTGCAGAAAGATAGATAAGCTACACAACTGATTGCAAAGATGAATGCCTGTAGATGTACACGTTCAGTCTCCCCTCTAGCCCCCACACCCTTCTCAGGAAAGGTCACTGCCACAGTTTGAGTGGTTAAGCATCTCCAATATGCAGATGCTCACCAGCCTTCAAATACCACCCATTTTTAGCGGGTAGTTGGGCAGTTTCCCACATTTTGACTCTGGCTAGAACAGTCCGAGTGCTCTCACATTCTTGTGGTAGTAGGCAAACAGGTGTAGATGCAAGTCTGCTCAGTTAGGATCCCTTCCAACATTGTCATTCTCAGCTGGAACATGGCAGACCCATTCAGGCTAGAATGGAGAGCTGGTACCCATGCCAGCTGGTCTCCAAACTGTGATACAACTTTCTTGGCACTGTTTGCACTGCAGGGGCAATGGTGGGATTCACACAACCACAGCTTTCAGCCAAGCACTAGTAACAGAAACAAGGCTGCTAGAAGCTAGTCCTGCTGCTGCATTAAGCAGGAACTATAGATAGCGAAGGTTATGGGCTTCATCTACATAAAACAGAACTACAAGGGTTGACTGTCAATGTAGCTTTACTTTTTATTTCACTTATTGTTCACACACATCTCATTACTTACTGAGGGCCAAGGGAGCTCTTCGAGGCTATGCAAGCAACTCTCTATTTCACTGCTTCTCATTAGTTCATGTTCTACAAGACCACGAAGCACGAAAAGGAACAAATCCCACTGTAGAAGAGAAAAAACCCCAGCAACTCAACAAGAAACTGATTTTGTGTTCATTTCTTTATCCCTATACAATCCATATTTTCCTGTGTGGATCAGGATGCGGAGAAAAGGAACAAAAAGATAAAGCACATTATTTATGTGGGTGTGGAGCTGAAGGACACCAAAAAGCAACATCCAAAATGAGTGCAAAATCCCACAAGTTCATATATTTCTAATTCTTGGTTTCCAAAAACACCAAGTAATTAATTCTTGTGTGTTCAGGAACAGCTTGAAATATTCTTTACTTCCCTTCTGAAATAAGCTGGTTTTACCCTGCAACGAGGCAGGGCAATTTTCAGATTCACAGTTCGGGATCTCATAAGATAACACTCTATGAGTCCTCAACCTCCCCAGCCAAATGGGCCGTTTTGCCATTTGTTCATTAAACTGTTCCTTCCTGACAGCCCCCCAGACAGGTATCAAACACTGACAAGTTGTGTGCAGCCCTCTCTTCCTCTGACCCTGCAAAAACAACATCAGCTAGCAGCTGACCAAATCCTGCTGGCCTCATTCACACAAGCCATCAGTTAACAATGAGGGCAGCCTCATGCAGGACTCCTGCATGAACGTATCAGATCAGACTGCATAACTGGCACCTCCACAGACTGGAATAGGCTTTACCTCTCGCTGTTTAACTTCTGCAAGATAACCAATGTTCTTCTTGCTGAACATCAGCTGCACAGGAACTGGTGTCCCAAAGTCCTCCTTCCAGACAGAAAGCAGGAGTTTTAGAAGGCCATAGGTGGGATTATTCTTCACACGCAGCCTCTCAGAGGTCTTCTCTGGGGACTTGATCCTGAGACGCAGAGGAACACGATCTGAAACTAAGAGACAGAAGTGAACTTCTATAGCTGCATGTTTTCCTTTTATAGTCATCATCTTGGTCCAACAGCACATTTTGCAGAGCTGGTATCACTGAAGTAAGAATGCTTAGTGAATGTAAACTAGGAAACATGAGAGGAATGGAGTTTAGAAACACAGAAAATTATGGGCTTTGAAACTATACAAACAAGTGTTACATAGGAAGAGATTCGTATTAATTAGATAAAGAATTCGATTTGGTTGACATACAGCCCAAGTCTTGAAGGTGACTGACTAAATAAAAGTCAGTCATTTAATAAAAAAAGGACCTAGGTGTTACTCCAAAGGAGAGTAACACAATAAGACAACATTTAAATCCATAAACAGATTAAATAGTTGTTCATAGTTTTGACTATACGTAAAGCTGTATACAAAGGAAACTAAAGCTGAACAGTGTTTAACTGCAGCTAAACATACACAGAGAGAAGACACCAGATCCTCCTTGGTACAGTCTGATGGAATGAGGCAGGTTTATACTGCTGCCCCCCAGAATGAAATTTCACAATATTCAGATGTGAACTACTTTCTGAAAGCATGAACCATGTATAGAACTTCTTATGGAGGTTCTAGACCCAGAAAATTATAAGGTTGCCCTGGGAGAAAAGATCTGCATTCAGATCACTAGCTCCCATTGAGAAAAATACTGTGTTTAACACACTAGAGCAAGGGGGAGAGAAATAAACAAAACAAAAAGATACCCCACAAAAATGCTCACAGAAGTCACAATACACAAAAAACAAGCTACTTCCATTCCTAAAAAAGCCACAAAAACGTAGAGAACAGGCCTTTACTTTTAGGGAAAAAAAAAAACCAAACCCAGAGCCATAACTTTTCAGAGACAGAAATACTGGAAAGCGCATCACATATTTAAATGAAGATATCAATAAATAAAAACCAATGGAGATGTGAATAAGAACACCAGATCTGAAGGATGGTTAGTCACATACGATGCTGTTTTGCAGAAGGTGGAAAGGAGGAAGAGCAACCACCCGAACTGACAGAAAGAAATCTGCAAACTAAATCACACCAAAGAAAATCAAACATCTGTGAGTTCTAAATAATAAAATCTCTGACCCCAAGGATTTAAGAGGACAGTAATAACAGATTTGAGTCTTAAACAGCTTATCATGACTGACTTACCCAGCAAAGAAGCCAGCTCAACCGTGCATTTTGCCAGCTGCTGTTCTGATGTGGGACACATGAACTGGAAAACACAAAACACAGTTGTATCGTTGTCCTCATACTGGAGACTGGACAAAACAGGGCTTCAAGGGATAAAAATATCAGAGAAGAACAGGCAATTTACAGCAAGAGGCACAGAGCTGTAATCAGGAGGCCATTAAAGACTGAAAAGACAAGAAAAGATCAGATACAAAAAGGGGATCCACAAAAGGATAATTTCAAGCAACAAGCAAATCTACATAGTATGAAAAAATGCAGTGCAACTTTGTCCCATTTGAACTCAGACAAAAACCATTCTGCTGAACTCAACTGTGAGACAAGGCAAAGTAACAAGTTTACAGGTACGAACACAGCTCAAGGTGGCCCAAGATGATGTTTTTGTTGCTTTTTGTACTACTTCTACCTTTCTGCATCGAAGTGTCTGACTCAATCTTCCCAGCAAGCACTCCAGCCAGATGCAGTCGATCACTTCACCCTCATCCCGTGGGCCCACAGCAACACAGAGCACATCCTTGATGAAAGAAGACAGCAGTAATAGTATATTAGCAATATGTAATTAGGATAGTAATAGTAATAGGATATTAGTATCCTGCACTTCCACAAACATATCTTTGGAGGTGACAGAGCAGTTCATAGATTTTACACTTGTGTTTACACACTAGTTCTTGTGTCCCCATAAAAAAAGAATTGCTTGGATCTAAGGCTGAAATGAAGTCCACACCATTATCTTCTTGTTAAGATATTCTGATTCTCCTTAGTTACAGCTGAATGAAGGTGCAGATGCAGATTGGCAAAAATCTTTCAGATTTGTTACAGATTCATCTGACACTTAATTCAGTGCCAGATTCCTAGTGGGTAAGATGGGACAGTCTATCAAGTTCTACAGAACTGAAAGGACCAACAGGAAACACTCTAAATAGAGACCAGGAGGCTCTCCATAAAATGAGCAGGTCCACAAAAGAGTGGCTACTTTGATATGCTGACTCTTCAGCACAGAGTTGTATACAACCCTCACCACACTATGGTTTCAATGCCACTCAGATCAAAGTCACTGCCATGCTACCAGGAATCTTGTATTTGAGATAGTACTCCTGATCAGAGAACTCTGATCTACAGAGACAGCAAACAGGGAGATGAAAAAGAGACCTTTCCATTGTGCTTCCTAAATGCTCATCACAACCATTTCCTTACACTCAGAACATCCCCTTAAAAATCAAAAAACCACACACAGAGAAAACCCCACACAAACAAAAACCTCCAAAAAAAACCCAAACGCACACCAATGTGAAAAATAAAAATGGATTTAGGGCAAGGTAGGAATTGAACACTATGAACCTTAATCTCATTGATGATTTGGGAGGGAAACGGAGCACAGTGCTGACAGCCTGCAGGGCAGTCCCTTCTCAACTCCAGAGCATCCTCGCTGGGCAAGGGAAGTCCTGGGACTTTCAGCATTCTGTTGAAGGTTGCCTTCACTTCTCTTTTGATAAGTGCTACAAAGAACAGGGAACAAATCCTGTTTACTTCAGCTTTTCTCTCCAGCAAGACAGACTATTAGCCTCTCATTCTGAGGGCCATGGTGGATGAGGAAAGGACAGTTTATACTTTCAAACCCCTCTCACTCTGAGCTCCTGTTATATTTAATGGGCAGAGCAGAGGTGGAAAGAGAACGTTAACTCACAGCTCTAGAAGGCAGCCACCATTACCACCAGGTACCACTGGCAACTCATCTCATTTGCCATCAGAATACTTCATCAGGTTTACTGAACACAGTAGCTAAGCCAGGAAGCGATGCCAAAGCAGAAAGCTGAATCAGCGTGATCATACCAGTTCAACCACTGTGCCCATGAAAGCCGTATGTTTTCTACCAAAAATAAGGTTTGACCAGCATCCAAAACACTAAACTCCTGTTGCTGCAAATGGTGCTGCATATCCCTCCCCAGATTCTTGGCACAACCTCCTGAAAAAATGGGTTTTCAGAGATTCTGAAGAGTTGCCAGAGCACTATTACAGAGTAGGACTATAGTTGCCTTCAGCCTGCTGAAGACACACCCAGTCCAAGAGGAGCTTGTTTTACAGAAGATTTGAGAAGCATTCTGTGCATGTGGACCAGGTGTCTGTAGCATACATCTGAAGTGCTGAGGCAACTTCAGCCTAGATGACATTTTCAGAAACAGCTTTCCACACTGTCCATTCTCACCATCCTATGAGTCTCCATAACTAAGAATCACTTACATGGGGCCAAGCCTGAAAAATCCCTGAAGAAGGTTCTTGGAGCTAGAAATCATTCCTCTTATTCCTAAACAAGGAGGGACAGAGCAACTGCATGCTTCCCACTACAAGAAAAATGAGTAGGACCAAGTACTTTATAACACTGGAATAAATTCTACCCTTGATCTCAAAAAGAGAGTACAAGACACAGGTTAGAAGCCCCAGTTGAGGGTAAAGAGACTCACCTGCAATGTTAGCAGAAAGCCAGCCACAGGCTTTCTCAGTAGCCAGATCCACTGCAATGTCTTCTGCACAACTTAGAACCTTTACAGGGAGGATAACAAACAATAGGAGATTTACCATCAACCACAGCACTACAGTCAGTGAGAAGTCAGAGGGAAGTCTAGAGGGGAAAAAAAAAGCTTAATTTTGGCATGCAACATTTACACAGAGCATCACCACCTCTGTGGGAACCACTACTCTGAGCAATAGGACTGACCCATTTTGATTTCCTGAACCTCATCAACCCCATAAAAACCCCACCAACTCTTGGGGAAGTTGATACTAAACCAAAAGCATTATCCTTGCAAAAGTAATGTAACTTATACACCATTCTAATATCAGCAATTAGCTACTGGCTACAGCATCACTTCAGCCAGAATATCCAAGGCAGCCTGGCAGAGGTGAGCTCTTCCTCCTAATGAGGCATCAATGATTCCATTGTCTTAAGTCATTAAGGGATAAGTGAAGCAGCAATGGGAAAATGGTAATGACCCAGGCCTTTAATAAGTTTTAGTGTGAATACATACTGCTGCAGATGTCTCTTCTGGCAATAACACCCTTACCGCCTCAGGACCTTTCTTTTTGCAAAATCTGCAAGGAAAGAAAGAAAATGTGCCACAGGATTAGTCAAAGTTCTTGGACAGCACTCAAAGGTTCATTAATGCAGCAACTTTCACACACTCTCTTACAGTCAAAACCAGTTGGAAGACTGCAGTGGAACAAGTCAGACTAAAAGAACCAGACAAGGAAAGAGCAATTGCAAGCCACCAAGCTGCAACACTCAGTTTTCCAAAGAGGGGGAGACAGAATAGCTGCAGTGGAAGTCTGTCTGGAGCTGGCTGAGGAGGGACACACAGCACCTCTATTCATTCTTAGAAATACGGCATTAACTTGCTGGAGGCACAGCAGTCACCCTAAGAAGAGCAGAGGTCAGGATTTATAATTACCAGAACCCGAGCAGGCCAAGCCAAATTAGGCTTACAGATTCTCTAGTAAAAAGAGAAGGGAAGGCACAAGTTTAAATAACTTTTCCTCCTTACTCTTTGCCTTTGATGAGTGCCTGGGCCCCTTCCTCATAGAGATGAGTGCACACCTCTTCAAGCAGCTTGTCATGACTGGCATCCTCCTCCTTCACTTTATCCTGCAACATGACTTCAGCCCTTTGAACCAACTCTGCTACCAGTGTTGCTCTGTAAAAAAGCAAGAACAATCTCACAGACTGAAATCAGTACAATTAATAACAGTGCACACTGTTACCAACTGGTTTCCCCTATTTAGGGGGATACCCATCTCAGATGCAATACACCACTCTGCTAAAAAAGAATTTATTACACTGCATTTAGTACTGCATCATCTCCTTGTTCTTTTTGTAAGGAAGAAAGCAGCAATGAAGGTATCAAGACTCAAGAGTCAAAAGCCTTTAGGTTTTAATACAAACATAGGTGGCTAGAGGTATCTTTTCTGACAGCAATACCCTTATGCTCTCAATGGATAGTGGTCAGAAGTTCAAAGATGTCAATAGCAGCCCACTACCACCACCAGCATTCCTTGTGGGCTGATACTGTTTAAGGTCTTCAAGTTGGACGACAGGACAGTACAAACTCCCAGCAAGCTTATGAGCGCCATGCTCAGGCATGGGCTGCCATTCAGAAGGACTGAGAGGGCAAAGGAAGCAGCTGACAATGGGGTGGTGACTGTGCACCTGTATAGGCTGGGGTCCACTGGCTATGGAGCAGCTCTGCAGAAAAGTATCTGTACTTCCCAGCAGGCAAGCCAAATGAGTTAGCAGTGTCCAAAGAAGGCCAACCTTAAACTAGGCTGATGTTTGCAACAGCGCAGCCAGCAAGTCAAGGGAAATTAATGCTTCCCTTGCCACTGCGAAGCTGCATTTGGAGTAATGTGTCCATCTTTGGGACCCCAGCATGAGAAAACCATTGACAATTCCCGTGACTGCAGGAGAAACGAAAAAAAATCATTTAGGTAGCTGGGATGCTGGAATACACAACCTACAAGGATACTGGAGAAGCTGGTTTCACTTGGCCTGAAGAAGGAAGGAAGGTGAAGGAAGGGTTACAGAGAAGACAGAACAAGACTCTCCCAGGAAGTGTGCAGCTAAAGGCTGACAGGCAACACACAAGCTGCCCACAAGGGAAATTCTGATAGATGTAAGGAAACAGTTTTCACAAAGCCTGGGAAAATTAAGCATTGTGACATGGTACTAAGAGGCTGCTGAGTCCCCATCAGATTTTCACACTTCAAGTGGAAAAGGTGGCAAGCAACCTGATCTAACTTGAAAGCTGGCCTTGCTCTGAGCAGGAGTTCGGATCAGATGACTTCCAAAGGTCCCTTCTGACCCAAGATTTTCCTATCATTAGCAAGAACATTCTGAAAGTAATATGAAAGAGCTATCAAATCTCAAAATGCATTACTGTGTTCACATTCCAAATGTTCCACAGTCATACAGCCATTCTCTCTGCATCCTTTCACACATTCCCCTCTATGATGGCAATCAGATGCTGCTGGACCTCACTATCACAGCCTTATACAGCCTTGGTATTCTGCTATACAGCATACTTTGAGGGAATCTTTCTTCCTCCCCCCCCCCAATTTTAAAGGATAAACTCTTTGCTTCATTAGTGTAAAGTTACTTCTTAAGTTACAGAATAGATCACCACCACTTACTTGATATGCTTAACACAGTTGGATCCCACCCTCTCTGCCACAAATTCAACTGTTCTGCGTAAGGAGGGAGGCTGGTTGTGGAAGAAGGCCTGTTCCAACTCTACCTGTTCAAAAGAAAAGTGCTAGAATTGAGTAAAGGACTCTACCCAGATCTTCCTCTCCTCAACACAGGAATGGACAGAACTTCTATCCAGAACTGTGCTGAAAGGAACGCAATTTCCCTATGCTACAACTTTCTTCTACTGCAGCATTCAGCATCCCTGTCAAATATTTGTTCCCTATTTCCTTCTAACCATTTAACCCAAAGCTCATTATCAGGGTTTACGACACTACAAAAGCAAACGCCTTAGTAAAGGGAAGAACGGGAGTGTGCTGACAGCACCTTGAGTCACTACATAGGGCTTGTTTTCGGAAAGAAAGGATCTTCTTTTAATTATAGGCTGGTAATCCTTGTAGGGTCATACACAGCTCATTCTTTCAGTGAAGGTGTGGCTATATTCTAACCAAAACAGAGTATCGGAAACATACCAACATTTTACATTAATAAAGAGGCAGACACAAATAGGTTAGTTGTTCCAATTGCAAGAATGCTTCACAGAAGCATAGAATGGTTTGGGTTGAAAGGGACCTTAAAGCTCACCCAGTTCCAATCCCTCTGTACAGGCAGGGATATCTTCCATTAGACCAGGTTGCTCCAAGCCCCATCCAACCTGGCCTTGAACACTGCCAGGGATGGGGCAGCCACAGCCTCCCTGGGCAATCTGTGCCAGGGCCTCACCGCCCTCACAGAGAACTTCTGCCTAATATCTAATCTAAATCTCCCCTCTTTGAGTTTACTGAAAGATCTCAACACCCATGTGGTATCCCAACCACATGACTACAACAGAAGAATGAGGAGTAAGGATACTTGACCATTAAAGACAGCGTTCCCTGCTGCCTAGGCCCGTTCTTTTCTTTCCCTGTCATTAGGACACCACTGTGTACCCCATCCTCACACAAGCAGTTTCTCCTGACCTGCTTCCCCTTGTGATGCCCTCATTTCATTACCTGCAGTTTCCGCTGTGTGACAGAAGCTTTGGGTGCCAAGGATTCTGCAGCTGTGGGAGTGATTTTCCTTATAAAGCCACCATTTTTTGCCCCACTACCAGTCACAAAAGAGGCAAGTAGTTTCCGCAGCTCCCCTGTACAGAAAAACATGCAAAAGCAGTCATTGTCCCCACAGGCAAGGGAACAAACCAAAACTCAAAGAAGAGTTTCATGTTGTCAGTCCTGTTTCCAGAGCAGATTCTCTCTGCTTCAGTCAAAACAGAAGTTTCAGAAAAGCAGAGGGACATTCCACACATTTAACTGGCAGAAGCTTCCTTATAGTTTATGAGAGAATCAGTCCCCCTGTCCCTCTGCACTCAAGTTCTGTAGATCAACTACCCTGACTGTGAAGCCTCCCTTCCCCAGGTTCTATTCACAGCTGCATGAGCTTCTGCAATACAACCGAAATACAACTACAAGGTTGATTCACACACAACTGAGACCTGAAGTTGTGTGGAGGGGTAAGAAAGATGATCCAAGGACTCACAATGCCAAAACACAAATATAAATAAAAATTTAAAATACTAATAAATACATACTAATATATTTTATTTCTTTAGCAAATATAAATAAAATACTCACCAAGATAAGGACAGCAGGTATAAAGTAACTGCTGATCCACCAAGGGTACAGAGTCCTGGTGAGAAAAGGAAGGAAATGCTGAAAGGACACAGCAGGAAACAGTCTTCAGCAAGTCAGAAATCCCATATGCACAGAAGCAGGCAGGTTTCACAGCTGCCTTTCCATGAGAACAATAAAAATAACTGGATTCCAAATCCACAGTAATTTAAGGAACTTTGCAGCCCAAGTGTTCAGTCCAGCCCTGTAACACACAATGCACGCTCTACAAGCAGTTAGTGTAGCTCAACCTTCCCTTCTGACCACTGCCAAAGCCCAACTGAAAACTAATGGTTACAAAGTGGAACCAGGACTGTTGCCACAGCTGCTCTCATGAAAGAGAAACCTGCTCATGGAGGAGAACAAATGAGGCACATCTGCTATGCATTACACCTCCACAAGTGTCTTCATCACCCAGACTCACTCGAACACTGCACTGTGGAGTAAAACCCAGTATTACACAGCACAGCCACAGGCATAGGGGAAAAGCAACTTCAGACCACAGCCACATGGGCAGTGTGCACTCATTTGGGGATAGGGGGATACCAAACCCAACAACAAAAAGCAATCCTCCAGCATAACTGGGCACCTATTCTGCAAGCCATTGCAGCAGATGAGACAGCTCTGCCTGACAAAAGCCCCAGAGCTGTCACACACAGAGTTTACAATCCAGGATGCAGCGCAATTGAGGTACTTGGACAAACTGGGGCATCACATCCATTGGCCTATGCATGCTCAATGCAGCTGCATTGAAGCCAAGTTCCTGATAAAGTCTGAAACTCCTGAGGACATGGCAGGTCCACCCTCATCAACAGACTGAAAGGACATGCTACTGCCCTAACTCACCAAAGCCTGAGCAGATGTCACAGTATCCATCATCAACCGCTCCTGCCTGACATCAGTGGTAAAAAACAACTCTTCAGGCACTGATGGAACCTGAAACAAAACTCCCAGCAGTTACAACCCAAACAGCAGTCAGTAACTTACACCATTTCTGACAGAGAACAATAAAATCTTATCAACCTCCCACCCACTAAAAAACAGCTAGTGTTAACTACCCTCTCTGCCCTAAGAATAGCCCTTCCATAAAATTAAAGACTTAGTTTGATCACAATAACATAAGCCACCTTCCTTACTCTCACTTACAGCATCTTGCACCTTTCCAACAGGTTCCTGCTAAGCAGTTAGCTTATTTCCAACTGGAGGCAAAAAAAGGATTTTTGAAGTTCACCACATACCATCCCTTTATCAGATAAAAATTCCCCAGTAATTCAAGGCTGCCAGCTAGCACTCCATCTTTGCACAAGAGCTTCCAATTCTAACAGGAATCAGCTGACAATTTAATTACAAGGATGCAGATTTGTAAGTACAGAATGTATTTCAGCAGCAATTACAATTTCTATTGGGAAGAAAATATATCTTGCTTCACAGAATTCCACTAAAGGAAAATAACTCTTCATTAGAATACAGAGGATTCTTTAATCCATTTAAATACTATTTTCTATTGAATTCTGTGTCCTGCTTTTTCTTTAGGGAAGAACTGTGTCCAGAAGGAGACTCTACCTGAAAAAGCCAACCCAGAACCGCAAGGATCAGCAGCTTGTTCAGGAAACTCATCTCCTGATCTTCAGAAAGGACCATTAACCTGCCAGGCAGCAAAAGCAGCAAGAGAGAGTATTAGATTTCAGTAGCAATATTTTCATCATGAAAAGAATTCCCAAACCACTCACTTTCTAATTATTCTATTTGTCACCATGTACACACTCCTTATTTGTCTGCCTGAACAGTGGAGAGCAAGCTCTACCTTTTTGTACATACGCATCTGAATAACATGCTGCTCTAAGAAAAGACTGTATTAGGTAACTCTCAAGAATGTGCCTCGTGCACAAAAAGAAAACTAGTGCATTATTTAGGCATAGGAGACCCTGTAGGTTTAAAGTCCAAATTCAAGGTTTTAAATTCACAGCTACAGATGCACAATGAGTGAACACGGATTTAAAGAATTTTGTTTACTTAATGAAAAACCATGTATTTAAATCAAATATTAATCTCTGAGTTTAGGATGTGCTCCCTTTGCAGCTTTCTGTAAGATAAAAGCAGTTCTCTAAGAATCCTGAACTAGGGCCAGTGTGCATTCTCAACCACCAGGCACCTCAACTAAGCAAGCAGACCTTCGAAGGAAAGTTCTTAACAAGTATCCTTTCCCAGGCTCTTACCTGTATACCTGCAGCAAGAGACAAAATACTTTCCTGTAGTAATCAAGGAAAGGAGCAATATGATCCACAAGTGAAAGGTACTCCACAATCCAAGGAATAGTGAGGATGGAACGATGATCCTGAATAGATTGTCTCAGAAGCTTCAATACATCCAGTACAGGCAGGGTCTTAATGGACAACAGAAGTCAAAGCAGCAGCTTCAAGTTACCTTTTGATGCTTAACAGAAAAACTTAATCTGTATTTTGACTTTTCTTTCTAGGATTTCATCTTCTGTACAAAAAAGAGGTGACTTCCTGGCTAACAAAAACCAGGAACTGGTTTCTTTGTGTTTCTTTGCACATGAGCAGAGGTAAAAACCACACTATGATGGCAACCAGAGGTTCCACTGGGACTTTCAAAACAAGGGCTATAAGTCTGACTACTTATAAGTGAAGACAAGGTCTAACCCCTGTCTCCTTGCATTCAGTATGACATACTGTGAGGAGATGGGTGTGAAACTACATCAAAAACATTCCCGGTAGCTGGATTTCATGCTATAAATACAAATCTTCTTAGCTAGGTCAAAGCTCTGGTATGACAAACCCAGATTAGCAGAAATAACAGAAGACTGAGTACTTCACCATCAATGCATTGCTCACTCTTTTCTAGCTTCCACAAACTTCTCTGTCCTTTGTTCCCAACCCCAGAATATGCAGTAGGGGCACAGAACAGTATAACATCATCACAGGAACCACAGGCTTGCTCTAAAAGGGCATAACTATTCATAATCCCCTCCCGGGATTAGAAAACCTGCCTGTCAAGCAGGAAGTCACACTGGAATTTTAGAAGAGTTTGGTTTCTTACTTGGTTTCTCAAGGCTACTGCAGAGTCTTGCAAGTCTCTAGTTGGCTGCTCCACAGTGCGATATGGCAAGAAAACAAGAAAGCCCAGGAACTTGGCAAGGAGTCGCAGGCTTAACAAGACCACAGTGAAACGTTTCTTTTCATCCTGAAATGAAGAAAAGCAAGCTGGGGCAATGCTACCCTAAACTGGCAAAGCAACTACCAACAGAAAACTTCCACTTCCTTCATGTAAAAGGACCACATACCTTCATCACTGCTTTTAATAAGGGTAAGTTTCCAAAATACATATTTATCAAGCACTTTAAATTGCTTCTGCCTCCACTGCTTCACTTGCAGCAAGAAGAAATTAATTCAAGAGCTTTCTAAAACAAGCAGCTGCTGAATCACATCTTCATATTAACAACTTTGGAGTCAATGAGATGGCAGACAGCTGATCTCATGTTGCCTCCTTCATATCATTACTGCTGTGCAACTCTTCATGAATCTTTGGCTGCTACTTTGCTAATAGACTGTAAGCTATAACACCTCTGACAGGTATAGATGAGCGAAGAAACAGATATGAACAGGGCTGACTACAAATTCATTCTAACTAAGATCTTCATACATGGAAAAGCAACAAGGAGCTATTGCACCTGAGTGCAACAACTGGACTCTATTTCATGGATCTAACACAGGGTACAAACATCCTAAAAAGAGGCTCTTGCTTTCCAAACTATTGTGCATCATCTCTTATGACACAGTTCTATGAAGCACACTGAAGCATGCAAGTAAGCATGCTTCTGAGCAAGTGGCTCAGACATCCATAACAAAGTTGCAAAGTTATGACAAAACTAAATGAAGAAGATCTTGTAAATATAGCAGTAGAAACTCCAGGCAACTCACAATCAAGCCAGTAATTCTTTGGGTACTGGAACAGCTTGAGGAAATTTCTGCCAGATGTGTTTGTAAAAAACGAGTGTACCTGCTCATCCATATCTGCTTCCCCATCACTGTGCTCATGCTCCACCAGAGTAAGGCCATTCAGTTCAAGTATCTTCAGGCACAGACTATCCATCAGATGCTGATTGAACTGGTAACTTCAGCAAAAGATGAGGATGAGTCAGAGTGGGCTGAAAACAGCAGTAAAACCTCAACTAACACACTGCAAAATTTCACACATCTCATGAGTTGTTACAAGCATCAGCAGACATCCAGTGTAACAGGCTGACAGACAAGAAAGCAAAGGGCAAGTCTAGTACTGGTTAACACCCCCTTCTTTTCCACTCTTATTTTGTACTTTTTTGAACAGATGCTGTTTAGTAAGTCCCAGCATAAGGATAATAATATCGATCTGTTGAAGCAGGAAGTCGTAAACTAACTGAAGATTCAAATCTCCCATAGATCACAACTCCTCCATGCTGTGGCTTATGAAAAGCTTATTAAACAAAACCATGAACGTTTATCCTGTAACTCCTTAGCTTCATGCACTACCACACAAGAAACACTTGGCCAACACTTGCCTAACAACACCTTTGTTAGGCAGCCTTGCATGCCTTGACACTGGGAAATACTGATGGCCTGTGACAAGATATGATGGTTTTACAGAAGGAAAATGATTACCCATATGGTCTAGCCTAATGTAGCACACAAATACATTCTATGCCTCAGACACAACCTGCTTATTAGCATGTTCACCATGCGTGTCGGCCATGAACAGCAAGCGTGGTATTACGCAGCTTAAAAACATTTCTGCTATGCTTTGTCTAGGTTACACCATGCCCCAAGCTCTCCATACAGCTCTCAACATGCTGATGTTCCCCACTTGCACACACATTCCACAAAGCAAACAGCAGCCATGGCAGCTAACCTTCCTGCACTGAGGATGAAGTCCCTGAAGAACTGCTGGCACCCTGGGAATGAAGGGGGTGGACAAGGTCCTCTGATGCTCTGAGGAACAATAAATCTTTCCTGCAGCCTCTTCAGACGGCTCAGGTTATCAGAACCAAGCATATTAAGGACATCCTGGTCTGGGGTGTCTCCCGAGCTTGCGCCACCACCAACCGGACCTTTACACATCTTCAGGAGACAGAAAGAGTAGGGAAGTGGCAAATTTGTAATAAGGCATCATTTCACTTCATCTCTCACCCCACATATTCTCCCTCCCGTAAGACTTGGTTTTCTGAGTAATCCAAGCATGGCCTTTTCAGGTAGTCCATGCACAGAAAATCTCTCTTCCACATGCTAGCCACCTTGGCTATAAACAGGTGGCCTAGAAGTCTTGACAGATGGAATTCTGACCCTATACATCTAATTCAGGCATATCTAGCATGTTACACATGAATACGTGCAGAAAACACATCACTGGCACGGTCCTAATGAACCACTCAGTCGGAAGATCTTTAGCTCAGTCTCCAAAGACTGTGACACTGTGATACATTCCCACACTAGGTTTTCCCAGAGTTTCCACAGATAAAGATACACCCTCCCCTCAAACAAAAAGATACTACTAAAGACTCAAAGAATCACTACATTGCAGTACTGTTTTATGTCTGCTTTGCTATCCAAAAGGAATCCACTAATAAGATAGCCATTTGTAGAGAATACACTGATATCTATACTTCAATCAGAAGCATCTTTTTTTCCTTCATTTCTTCAAGTTACAGTGAAGTCAGATGATGCTTGAAACTGGCCAAAAAGACCCTGTAAACTGTAACAGCAATACTACATAAAAAAGAGGCTGTTGCAGTGTTACACAGGAGAAATACTCTTTGCAGGTAACACACTCATGTTTCTAATCAACATATCTGAGAACTGCATTTGATACATGTCAAAAGTAATAATCACGAAGAATGAATTCTTACAGCTTATGAAGTGCTCAGCACACCTAATTCCTGATTTATGCCTGATTTACACAGAGTTCATTATTACTTATCACTGATTTGTATTTCTGGAAAACGAAGGAAATTCCCATTCCAAAAACTTGGCTCTCCCAAAAATGTTTCAATAGGAAAATCTCAAAGAAACTTCCAAGACACAGTTCGTTTTCTCAGGTCAAGGGAGGATCAAATCAGCTTTGATGTGCATCTTCATTAAAAGAACAAGTAATTTACCTGGATAAGCTGTTTCTGAAAGAGCCTGGCAAAATGGCTGTGGTTGTAGGTTGCAGATAGGTGAGCCATCATGGCCCTGTGAAGGAAAATCACAAAAATGCTGACTGGATCTCTGTAGTACAAAAAGAAGTGTTGTAACCTCAAACTATACCAAAAGCACAAAATAACTGCTTTTAAGAAAGTGTTCTCCAAAGGCCAATGCAAAAACCAAGATCTTTATAACCAGGTTTCCCATTTGCTGACCATGGAAGCAAAAATTCTCCCTGAGCACCTCCAGAGCAAACACAGGTCTGGAGTTAAACTGCTCTCCTCCCTTCCTGCAATAAAGCTGTTATTTGGGAAGAAAACCAACTCATTCAGCTCCTTTTATCCCCCTCTGCAGAGCAGTCAGTTGAGAGTTCACACATGTGCAAGTAAGTAAACAGCAACAGCAGTACTTCCAATGCCCAAAGAGAAAGAAAATTGCTCAGTTTAAACCTGAGAAAACCTTGAGCCCCACATGGGCCTTGTTCTGCTCCTGCAGTGAAAGTCACCTACATACATGTAAATTGAGTAGGCTGATGGTTAAGACTAACACAGAAACCTGCAAGGCAACTGCTTCCAAGACCATTTACACTATTTTGATAAAACAATAAATGAATAAAACACTTGGCTTAAACAGAAAAGAGTGACATTTATCTTGTTTTCAGAGCCAATACACTAGATTCCTCTGAAATAATTAGAACTAAAAGCTTCTGAGCATATAATACACTTGAACATGGTTAAAAGGAGTGAGACATTGGAAACATGAAATGCACAGTGCTTAGACCACAACATACTGGTTTTGAGAGTGGCTCTCTGTTGCTAGTCACAGAGAACAGAGACAGAAAGAGATTGATCAAATTAGGCCCTTGCCATTTATGGCTTGTTTTTTTAACAGAACAGTTAATACTTTTAAATTGGTACATGGACAGTATCTTCTAAGCAGCACAGGTTCCTACAGAATAGTGCAGAAGATTGCAGGGAGAACATGGAACTTCAGATGCCAAGTCCAGCATGCTGCACCAGCAATGTAGCTACATTAAAGAGCTATATGAAGCTGCATAAGACTCCTACCTGATCTTGTTGCCCAAAACTCTTTCAAAGTCCCAGCCAGTTTTTTCGTGGTTATCCTCCCATTCACGCAGCAGTTCATAAAATATATCCCTGTGAATCAAGATATTTAAGGGTATGAATTCCCACTCTCCAAAATCTGAAGTAACAACAACTGAATATTCAATCACTCCTAAATTCCCCAGTAAGAATCTATCTCAGATTAAATAACTCAAGCCTCTAAGCGCTCAGATACCTTTGCACAACTCATTAATGTTAGCGGTACTTCAGTGAGTTTCCATTTTTCATATCTTTGACAGCAAATGCTTAAGCTTGTTATGGCCAAGCTCTGATGGAATGACCAAAACACCCATTACCAGACATAATGAAGACTGAGAGGCAAGAAAGAATAAGCCACATGAAATTATACCTATGAGGAGAGAAAAAAGGACCAAGACAACTTGCCATACTCCCCTTACCCCGTTGCTGCAAGCACGGAGAGACATGGTAGGAAGAATAAAAGCATACCAGATTTATATGCAGAAACAATCCAGGAGGGTGACACTGTACTGGCATTTACCATAAGTCCCAATAATTCCTGAAGAATTTGGTTGTTCTTTTCTAAAGACATTAAGCATTCAGCTCCTCCAGTCAATTTGGACAAAGACTTCTTTTTTTTCTTAACTGAGGTGAAAATCAAAGTTTTTCTACAGTATGTAGAATACATGAGACATTCTTAATACCCTTTGTTCACAGTCATGGAAGGATTATGCCCTGTGAGAAATACAGTAACAGTAGAAGAAATTTACCTTTGCTTCTTAAATATGTGAAATGCTCTGTCACTAGGAAAGTTGGAGCGATTGTCAGTTTCTGGCTGGAAGGAAACAGACTGCACAGAGCATGGCAGTAGGAGAGATACCTGTGAAAAATATAAAGGCAGTCATTAGACTAAGTCTCTTAATTTATCCAACAATCTGAGACCCAGAAAAAGCAGGGAAAAGACGTGATGAGGAAACCAAGTATCACTAGTTGAGCTGTTCAGACAATAGCCACATCTCATTTGCTAACTGCTAGTACACACCAACAGTTTTATAACCTACATTACACTACAGCAGCAGAATTACACAATGTTATGAGCGGAAGCATCTTGTCTAAGAAATTTCTGCAGAACAGATTGCAACTAATATTGATACAGCACAGGAAGAATGATCTGCAAACAGCCCAAGTGTACCTTCGATGTAAGGCTCCAGAGAATGCAGGATAGTGGGCGCCAATTCCTGTATTATTATTCTTTCTCCTGTTTGAGAAGTCTACATCTTCAAGTAACAAGAGACCTCTATTTACAGCTTTAATTAAAAAGCTCAGCTGTTGACATGCCCTAGTCTCAGGAAATACACTGTACTTTCTTTGCCAAGAGTAGTCTCCATTTTTAAAAGATGGAAGAAACAAGATACAAAATAGGCATTCCTACCACCCAGCTTTAGTTCCCTAACCCAGGTGATTAGATCAGGAAACCAGTTTTTACAAGCTACGTTATCGCCACTGAAGCTTCATTTGCCTAAAAGGAGTCTGTAGCTATGAAACAAACCCACTTCTTCCAAACTACATTCTGATATTGCACCGAACCAAACATTCTTCCGGGATCTCAAAAGCAAAACTTGACCCTGTCAAATTTACTGGCTGAGGTCAGAGCCTGGAGCACAATGCAAGGCTACCAGTGGCAATTCAGAGCTAACAATCACTGGAGCTAGCAATTCACTTGCCCACTGACCATAAAAAAAAGTTGCTTTTAGACACATGCCAAAAATGACATGACAAGATACAGCGGAAGGAATAAGATTTAACATCAAAGCCATCACAAATAAAGGAGCAACAACACAAAGGTTTGAAGCAACAGTCAGTTGAGATCTGCCAATTTTTACCTTGGCTGTGCTGCTTTCATAAGCCCGTCTGAGCCTCTCATGCAAGCTGGGAGAAAAAGATGCAATCCGTTCATTTTCAGCCAAAAGCTTCAGCATCCCCTTTTCTAAACGGGAAATAATTCTGCCAAGACAACACGGATAAAACACAGACAGACATAAACAACACATGATCAGACATAAAGAAACACTTATGCTCATTTTTTATGAGACTACCAAACAGAGTTCTAAGCCCCAGGCACCCAGCATCTGTAGGGACATTTTTTATTGCTGCATCTCATGACTTTCCCATTCTTGCATAATTACGCTGAAGTTCAGTAGATAGATCAGTGTGAGGAAAGCTCACAAACATCCAAATCCACGTCAAGTTGCATGTTTTGAGGGAAAATTAACAACCCTGTGCCTGTAAGTGATAAAGCTCTAAAATCTAAGCACATTTGCTTAATCTCACACTTCTGCAGACACAAGCAGAGGGGAAAAAAAGAAATAAGCAACTCACTCGTACTGATAATCCAAGACTTGAACAGCAAAATAAACACAGTTGTGCACACTTCGGAAATGCTGTCTCCCTGATGCATCTAAGGGGACAAGAAAAGAAACATGAAACAACAGCACCTATCACCATTCATAAACTAAAAGAACAACAATTAACTCTCAAGGAAAGTTAACTACCCACAAAAAGTAGATCAGGCATTGACTGATGTTCCTGTAGCCAGTGAGTTTTTGTTCCTAATCTCAGCCCTGAGAATCAGTGACTGGCAGAACACAGGTCAATCAAATTGGGGCATTTGTGTGTGTGTGTGTCTTGCCTTAAAGCTATTCTTTGTTTTTTTATATCCATAAAGCACTCACTGCATCAAGCTTAAGTCTGAATTTGACAAAAAAAAAAAGCAACAAATACACATCTATATGGACGTACCCTGTGCACTCATAATCCAACCTTAAATTTAAGCAGCTCATAACAGATCAACAGCACTTTTGACATGCAAGGACCAACAGAGGAGAGATTTTACCATATCCATCCTTCTCTCTGAAAGTCAGCACTAACAAGAAGGTACAGCAATCTGACACCATCACAGAAAATCAGATACAAACAGTACCTACCACCCCACTCTATGATATTGTGGAAGCACTTCCCATACATACATGATTTTTGTCAGCATCTCAGATGAGTCCTAGTGGTCAGAAGGCACTTTTATGGTACTTAAGACTAACTGACCAAGTTAAAGGGAACTACTCTGCAACACATTATCATGCCATGGAAGTAACATTATTTCCCCTCAATACTACTACTTACCTTTACTTCCTTCATTGACTTCAAGGTCACTATCCCCATCTTCTGCAGTAGAAGTGCCTTTAGATGTCAACAGCTGCAGAACAAAAAAGAGCTCCAGAAAAATATTTGGTACCAGGTTTTCTGTAAGAGAAGAAATGAGATACTAAAGGTGTATATTCAATAGTGACCTGCTTTAATAAACAAAGCTGAAAAGATAAATACCTAGTTTATTGCACAGTCAGCAAAGAACTCCCTCCCCACACATAGCCACAGTATCGATCAGTACAGGTATTACAGGGAAGATGTGTTAGGGAAGGACGTGGATTCAGACAGGACCATACAACTTCAGCCTACTGCAGCTCAGAGTACTGCGTCAGGTTCACCTCCTTCCCTAAACTTTTACCTAGTATTCATTTATTCTAATAACTGTATTGGCTTAGTTTATTTTTCCAGATGTTTTTTGTTTGCACACTGCAACTGTCCCACAACTTACACTTCTCATCCCGCTCCCAGTACACATGCAAATTCAAAGCTCAAAGAAAGGTCAGCCTCACATCTTCTGGATCTTTACCTGCTATACATGATGAATAGAGCTGTGCCAGACACTCCAATTGTTTCTTGCAGGAAACTTTAGTAGCATCTGCACAGGTCACCAGATGGCTTTCAGCAGGAAGGCTAGCACTGCGAGTGTAGCTGTGCTTAGTAGGAGTACCAGGATCAAGAGATATCCCTGCAGGAGAAGATGCCTGGTGCTGCAGTTTGCATCTGAAATTCAAGAGCAGCAACATACCATGTAACTGAGGATGATACACAGCAGCCATGTGGCCAGAAGAGGTCTTTCCCTTGCAGTCTAGCAAGAACGAATTCCTGCAATAACTACCCATGTTACTTACACTATCTAAAGCTGCTTTTAGCATGATAGTAATTTAACTCATCTTTCCCTTAATGAGAAAGGATCCTGGGGCTAACAATCAAAAGACTCAAAAGAATCGCATTCAAATTCAAACTCTGCTAAAGTAGAGGTGCACTTTGACCCAGTTATCTAACTAACCATGTTATTGCTTCTCATCTAAACTGCTATTTGTTAAGGACATGGAATCTGTTAGAGACCAGGTCCTAATGTACAATTTCTGACAGCTCCTAATGTACAATTTCTGACAGCTAGACACTTTACAAAATCTATGAAAACATAGTTCACATCCAAACCTTCAGATGTATTTCTAAGTTAATGATGCCCTGAGAATATCCAATACCACTAAGTGGAAAGGCAATGCCACAACTGATTAAATCCCATACTGACAAGTTAAACAACAGAAGGAACAAACTAATTGCTGGATTCTAAATCAACAATGATCACTCAGTTCAATATACAGATATTGTTAAAAAAGATAGCTACAGAGGACATCCAAGACACAGCCTGCAGAGAAGCAGGAAAAAAGCCAGTAACAGCAATATCAAATGATTGTTAAAGATCCCAGTGGAACGCCCAGCACTTGGAACATCATACCACTTCCTACCACTGTCTCAAAATTACAATCTTTAAAAGTCACTTTAAAGGCTGTGGAGAAGACAGATACATTTTTAACTGCAGCAAAGAACTTTTTCTGTTGGCCTGTCTCTAGTGGAACTGCTGGAATGAAGAATGAATTAGTCCCAAAATGGGTGTAAAAAGGTTATTTAGTAACATCTCCCTTACAATGAACATAAGCACCTGACTGACAGAACTGAAGAAAATTACTTATGAAGCACTTCGTAAACCCATCAAGGGAAGACTTCAATAATGCAGTTAGACCCTGCTTCACTTCTGCCTCAGTACTGTCATCTACCTCAGCATGAATTTCACCTTTTGACCTTGCTCAAAGCAACCTAGTTGGCTGAGGGCTGTGTTAGTTTTGTACCTCACTTCACCACCACTACTGAGGACACAACAGCAGCTCCCAGCTCTCAAGCACGATGAGTCAGATGAGAACGCCTCATGGGCAAGACCCAGCTCACATGCTGCTATTTCACCAATTTTAGTTTATACGGATTAAGTGGGAGAATTCAGGTGGAATTCAGACTGCAATGGGTAACTTCACTTAAGTCCAGAGAGGCAGGTTTGAATCCTGAACAGTCTGTTACAGGTTAGGTACAAACAGTAACTTGTGAGACTCTACTCGGTCTGTGTCATCCAGTTCTGGACCCACTGAAGTGAACTGCGAGGCTTAGCAGGAAAAGAATTTCACTCACATGTCCTGAGAGGTTTCCCTAAGAATAAAATTTACAAACAAGAGCATCAGCTCTGAGAGCAGCTATAAGCAACAGTTTCTTTACTACCATGCTTTGCTTTTTTTCCCTGAAGGGTCAGTCCTCACAGACTAACAGTGATAATCATTTTACAGGGGATGAAAGCCACACAGTGACTGAACAGAGACAAAATCAGAAGCTAGAACTCACCTCATCTCCCTGCAAACATAATGTTCAGTAGATAACTGCAGTAGTAACTTTTAAAACAGAATCTTACCCTACCCACACCTTGCTTTCTCTGACTGCAAGCTTGTGTTAGTCGGTCTACCTTGCAAAATCATTAACACTTTCCCAACATTTGCATCATTAACTCACTTTCTGCAGACCAGACTATGATTTCCATCACATGCACAATCTTCAAACACAGCCTAGTTACACCAGCTCATACACACTTGCTTCGCCTGTGCAATCTAAGGAAAGCTGCACAGGAGATAGCCATGTGTGCAAGCCCATGAAGAGACAATCTTACAAAAGCAGTGAGGACTGACTAAACCCCTGAAGATAAAGAGAGGGTCATGGTTCCAGAGTCAGCATCCCTCTAAAATGACGAACATGAGTTAACTGCGTTAATACCCTAGTCTGATACCAGAATCACACTTGGGTTTTAGGCAAATTATAGTTTAAGGTCCCCAATACCTATTTTGGATATTCTTCTGGTCATTTCCACTCTGACCTTAAGACAAAATAATTAAGAATCAATACAAGCTATCACCACCCTGCTCAGACCGTACCGTTCTTTCTTCAGCATCTCCCTCTCCTCTTGCAGGCTGTTGCTTATCATAGATGTAAGGTTTCCTTCCTGGACAGCAGTAAAAGCCTCAAGTCTTGTCCCAGATGAAAACCGAGCAGCTGGAGACTGGCTGACAGGCGTAGAAGTAAAGCACATCTTTGGTTTTGAGAGGGGGCGCTCAGCACTTACAGGAGTTGGGTTGATTCGCCTTGATGGTTTGCTTTTGCTGAAAAAGTGAGAAGCAATTCCACTGGAATCAAGCTAACCAACAACAAAAACATTAGGTCTCCAGAAAGATATGCATGCAACTCTTCCAGAACAGCCTGATGCTAAAATAAAATGGATATGGAGTCACCATATTGAATTTCTAACCTATATGTCTATTTGCTGACTTCACTGTGGTCACTGAATAAAAAGTCATGGAACTACAGACTCCTACGAGCAGCTTGCTGACCTTGCTGCAAGCCACAGAACAGGTAACACTGCCATACAACTCCTCCAAACTTTTTTGAGAGGACACAATATGCCACTCAGTTTTAGTAAGAAACTAATTCACCTGCAGTTTCTAACAAGACCACAAGAAAGAAAAATACAAGAAAAAAAACCCTAAAACCAAACATCAAGCTCTCACTGTCTATCAGAAGAGTTCAGGCTCCTCAGCTACCACAGGCCCTTTTAAGTTTAGGGAAACCCATTCTTCTTGCATATACTGCCTAGATTTGTCCTTCTGGAAAAGGATCTGTAATGCAGTAAGAGACACACTGGAATTGAGATACAGGAACATAAAGCACTACACTTCTCAAAGAAATGCTGGTTGCCACACATTAGTTGCTTTGGTGCTCTCAAAATCGCTATAGTGTTGACTTCCTAACACTCGGCAACCTCTTTCCTCACTCTTTTTTCTAGTTGGACATAGTGCACTTGAGGAAGAAAGACTCACTGCTTATGCTGGAAACACACCTTATCTCCCTTGGCCAAAGCATTATCTAGACCCAGCATCTGCACCTGCTGTACAGACCCACAGACCGATCAACTTTCAGCTGCAATTCTGCATGTCCAGCTAGAAAGTCCCACTTCCAGAGACCAGTGCCTCATGCATGGAGCAAACAGGCTGACATGAAAGCCTTGCATTTTGTAATGAGTATTTTAAAGAGTAAAATCTCAAAAAGGACTGAGGCAACCACAACACAGCTGCTCAGAAGCTAAGCCAAAGCTAAGCCAAAGCTTAGCCAAAGTCACCAGGGAGACCAAAGCTTGCTGCAAACCAAACAGATTCTGTCCATGATCACACAGCACAAACGAAGCTGCACACTAACATCTGTTACCAGAAACCACAGAATGTCAATCTGAAAGCTTTTCTGCTAGCATCAGTAAAGCTGAAGGGCCTTCCAGGATTGCTCTTCATTAGCAATTGCTATTGTGTTAAACAAGAAATGTGAAGAGCCAAGATAATGCTGACTTGTTAGAACATGCAAGGACAAAGACGTGCTCAGCTTCCTATCAGCTGGTCTGTGCTCCAGCAAGCTGCAGGCAGCATCACAACTGAGAGGCTAAAGAGGCATCCTGGGTGAGTTCACCAAGTGGAAACTCAACTACTCACTGAAGTGATATTCCCCTCATGGCAGCCGTGACAAAGCAGCTGACCAAGGAGCCCAACAGCCAGCCCCGGGTGGTGTTTATTACAGCATCTTCCCTCTGGACACACGTAACAGGATAAGCTAGTCAAGGAACAGTAATCTGCAGCACAATCTGAATGAGGCAGCAAGGTAGACTTGCTCTTACTTTGTCCAGCCAGAGGCAGCATCCATGGGTGGAAACTCCTCCAAGTTGTTAAGATTTAGCTGGCTGGGTGAGGATCTGGCAGAAACAGGAGGCACTTCACTCCGCTTCCTTCTCCCTACGCCCCACGATGCACCATCATTCTTTCCGTCTTCCTCTTCAGTAAGGCTGTGCCCCAGATCCCGAGCTACCGGACGGCCAGAGGCATTAACTGAGCTGCTGCCTTTCCTTCGGCCTCGTCTTGCTGGCAGGGCTTCAGGTGTGGTTGTGAGGAAGCTGCCCAAGCTGGCCTTCTGAGATGACCGCTTCTCACCGTGGTTAAGCAGAGGACTGTACCCAAAGCTTGGGCTGCTGCTGGAGACCATGCTAGGGAAGTCACCACAAGGGCTGGACAGGCTTGACCCAGAAAAAGAAGAGTTGCTGCTGGACGCCACAGTAGGAGAAAAGCTGGTATCTGTGGTGCAGGTGGTTACCGAAGTCCTTTGGGAAAAGAGCTGCACACGGCTGCTAGTGGCATGGCCTGCCCTCCTTTCTGATCCTGTCCTTTGGCTTCCATGGGCCTTGGAATTAGGAGTTTTAGCAGGAGTAGAGGGTCCATTAGTCAGGATCTGGCTGGTCTGCTCCCTTAAAAAATTTAGCAGAAAAGGCACAAAGTCTTTCTGAAGCAAACTAAGAGATATGAGCTTCTCATGGATGTGGTTCTCCTGCAAGGGAAGAGGACAAAGCATTAACGTAAAGAAGCTGCCCAATCCCTTTTGTCCATGTGCCCACTCTTTTAAGTAGTAACTGTGGAACTGCAGTAGCCAGTAAAAAACCAACCTGACTTGTCAAAGCAGGTCACTGAAATTCAAGTGACACTAGCACTGCTCACAGATCTGAAGCTCAGTCTCCACACAAGCCATTTTGTCATAAGTTTTCAGATGGAGTCATTCACTTTGGTCACTGACTGGGAAACAGTGGAACTGTTCCATGGAAACATCACTAATACTGAAGCGAAGGCCAGTGAAAACAAGAAGCAACTGGCACCCCCTAAACCAGCATTTCAAAGACTGAAGCAGCTAATTCCAACAGAAAAAACTAAAATCTGCAACTTCTCCATGCCCTGTTTCTTTAGGAATGCCGCCTGCTTCCACAGAGGGGTGCTGCAACAACAACCGTTCAAGCACTTTGACTCCTGCAGTACCAAACACAAGACCAAAGCTGCTCTTCCATTTCAATTAAATTATTTTGCTCCCATGAGACCTTACAGAGGTCGAAACAGAGACGGTGCAAGGTACCTGAAGTTTATACTTATGAAACTTAAAACCCAAACCAAAACACAAACTCTACATATTTAAAATCTAAACAGTTGGTGGTGATCTTAAGGGGTAAATCTAGACAAAAGAGACCTCATGTTACATGCATAGTTCAAAGTTTTGTACACTGGGTACAATTTCTTTTGCTCCTAACACTGCACCAAGTGTTTTTTTTCAAGTTTGGATTTAGCAACATTTATGAGAAGCAGCTCTCACAGGCAGCAACTTATTCCTTACTAATATTGAAGTAATTGCAGACACATTCCTGTTTATTTGTGTTCACACCTCCACTAGATGAAAAGTCAAGAAAGCAAATGCTACTTCTGAAGGACGTTTTTCAATGAAACCAGGCAGTGAAAGCGTGGTCATGACTGGACTCCTACAGCCCTCCACACCTATGCTGAAATTCACATGTGAAAATGAGAGACCAATTCAGCTTCCTGGAGAAGCAGGAGACGCCAACATCGCCTGGGTAACAAGCCAAGCAACCAAGGCTCACTGCTTTACCATTCCATCACTCCGTGAAAAAACACAGGTCAGAACACAGCCTCACAAGGTGTCGGAAAACCCAACTCCTTACCAGCTCTGGTATAAAACTGCCATGAAAGCTAGAGCAAAATGTAGCTTGTCATTTCCTGGGGTGCCCCCCTGAGTTTAGAATAATAAAATCATAGAATAGTTCGGTTTGGAAGAGACCCTCAAAGGCCATCTAGTCCAACCCCCTGCGATGAGCAGAGACATCTTCAACTAGATCAGGCTGCTCAGAACCACCAAGCCTGGCCTTGAATATCTCCAGGGATGGAACATCTACCACTCCTCTGGACAACCTGTGCCAGGACTTCACCATCCTCATTGTAAAGAATTACTTCCTCATGTCCAGGCTGAATCTCCCCTCTTTTAGTTTAAAACCATCACCCCTCATCCTACTGCAACAGGCCCTGCTAAGTCTCTCTCACTTAGCACAGAGGTACAATACCAATTGTAGTCTGTGCTATGCACAAGGTTAGGACTTCCTGCAGCTGAATTTCCAGAGCACAATCTGCTTTCTCTCATCTTTCTCTGTGCAAGT